>VDFB02271358.1:147389071-147475358 GCA_007258455.2 Sequoia sempervirens | reverse complement strand
TACCCATAAATGGGTTGTCTTTAATATCAAATTAGACATCAGGATACTCTGGTGCATTTCTCCTGTTAGGCCAGAATATATATGTTTCTCCACTTTTTCTTTGAATGGGAATCTTTTAGCGCGAACCTCGGCAATAACTTGTTCTGATTCCACTAGTTGATTATTCTGAATGAAAAGCAAACTTTCTGGCGGAATGGTTAAGTTTTGTACTTCATATTGATTATCGATAGTCACGTCTAAACTATTATGACATATATAAGCAGGATGCTCGTGATGGGTACAGGTAGGATAAACCAAATTTTGATTGAATTCAATTTTTCCGGTGAACGGGGCTCATAGATGTTCTGCAATATCACCTGTAAATACCCCACCTGTATGAAAAGTCCTTAATGTTAATTGAGTTCCTGGTTCTCCAATTGATTGGCCTGCAATAATGCCAACTGCTTCTCCTAATTCGATTAAGTTACTATGCGAGCTATCATCTCTTTCTTTTGTTGTTCTCTACCTTTCTTTACTTCTTCCATCCTCTCCCAACGCTTTCGTTGATCTTCTATCTTGAATGCCTTTTTGAGGTTTTTAACTTCCTCCGGAGTAGTCGCCGATTCAAGCTTTTGTAATCTCGCTTGTTTTGTCTTTCGTCTTTCCTCCTTTCTTTTCTTTTTTTCCTCTTTAATCTTTTGGATTGCTGCGAGCTTACGTTGCCTTTCCTCCTCCTTTTCCTTGACACTTTGTTTCACAAAAGCATCAACATCGAAGTCCTTGTCTATTTCAAGTTCTCTAAACTCCCACATTTTTCTAATCTATTTTCTCAGTATATTCGGAGGAAAAAGGTCATCAAGTCTTTTGGCGTTCTTGACCCTTCTTTTGATATCTGGGAACAACCAGAATTGGAAGTAATAATACGAGTTCTTTTTCATTGTTGAACACTCCGAACTCTTTAACTTCTTCTTCTTGGCAGAATCGGGATTCTTCTTCTTATCGCGATTCTTCTTGTTGGAATAAGAAGGATCCCTCATTTTTTTAAATTTGGCAATAGCTTGATGATCTGGTTCCGGGATATATTGGACCGCGGGTCCGTTATAATCTTCTTTCATATGATCCAAGAAACTGTACGCTAAAAGTTCATATCTGTGGCGTTTGATCCTATTTTGTAATCGGGTTAGAAAAGACGCGAATTCTTCTTCTCCCAAAAAAGATGCAAATTCACTCCATCCCAATCGGTTACCAATTCCATTTTTCTTTTTCTGCGGTGCTATTCTTTAGCCAGAACACCATTTTAACCATTGTTTCCAATGTTTGGCCGTTAAATCTTCAGGATTTTTACAATCCAATATCCCTTGCAAATCTAAAAATTCTTTTATATTTTTTTTGATTAAAGGGGTTGATGCTCTTGATTCTAATAAATCCTTCGCATAGGATCCCTTCATGGATCTTATTTGTTGCCAAATCTTATGAAAAACATATGCTTGAGAAATATGTTTTGTATCTTTTTTTGTTGTATCTTTTTTTATTGTATCTTTTTTTCTAGTTGGGTTGATAATTCTATTTCTATTGAATAGTTTTTGAATTGGTTCAATTTTTATCGTCAATTGCATGTAAAATTGCAAACTGGACTCGATGAGATTGAAAATGCTTATTTTAAGATCAATAACTGTTAGTTTTGTCCTAAAATAAAGGACTTTCATAAAATAGGGCAATTTCTTCCTAATGAATCGAGTGCTCTTCTTTTGGAAGATAGAACCCCAAATTTTTATTCGAACGAATTCTTTTGTGAATCTCGATTTTATGTCAGGAGAAGGTTGATCCATTTTCTTTTTAAAATCAGTTTGCAACTGTTGATAAATCTCTAAATTCATGAGATACTCTTCATTCATCTGTTTAATTCGATCATGCATCGTGGTTGTCCAATTATCTGAATCTTCTAGATCCAGATCTGGATCGACCTGCATTGAAAATGGCTCTAATGGATCTTGTACAACTTCTAAATAAAATTTAATATTTGATGTAGGCCTGGTCTGAATTATTACGGGAAGCTGATCATTTTTTTCTGTACTCTCAATATCTGGTTGAATGTTTCTCTTTATGATCTTTTTTGGGCGTTCCTCTATCCATTGGATAATAGGTTTCATCCATTCGATAATAGGTTTCATGCATTCGATAATAGGGTTTATCCTTTTGATAATAACTTTTGCCCAATGGGACGTATAATTCCAAATCAATTCGCCAATAGGATCCCAAAAAGAAGGCACTTTTGCTGGATTTCCGAAAGGTAATTCATTTTCTGTCCCATATAGAGATAAGAAACTAGTTGTTTTTTTATCAGTGTCAGTAGATTGAGGGCTATCTTCATACCAAGGTCTCAAGCGAAAAGGATATACAATCTTGATTTGTATCCCTTCTTTTACATAATCTTTGATCCAATCTTTAGGAACATCAACATCTGTTAATTCATATCCATCATAATTGCATTTGATATAAAATTCCTTATTCAAGTTGGACCAATCCTGCTGCCATTCAGGGGCTTGAAATAATAAAATACGTCCTATGTTTTTCACTATTATCAATGGAGGGAAATAGAGTCGCTTTCTAAGATATGCATGAGTGAATTAGACACAAGCTCTTAGATAGTGAAGCAATTCCCAATCGAAGGCCTGTTGCATTTGACGGTGCTGCTCTTCTTGCCTTTTATGTTTCCTTTCTACAAATTTCTCAACAAATCCCATCAATCTTGAAGTTGTAATCTTCCTCTTTACAACTAATTTCTTAGGTTTGCTATGTGTCTCTTGAGTCATCTCCTCTAGTCTCGTGAAATGAGGAGACTGTGGTTGAGGTATCCAATGGCTCAAGACTGAAACTTTACGGCTCTGAAAATGAACGGCCCCTTTGACTAAACATCTACAAAAATCCCCTTCATACGGATAACTAAAGACATGTATATCTTTAGTTACGAGGTCCTCTTCTGCATCGTCCTCCCCTTCCTTCGCTATGTTTTGTTCTTGAGTTTGTTCTTGAAACCTAGCTTCTTCTTCGGTTCCTTCCTGTTTGAACCATTCAAAGAATCCTTTCAAAAAATAAGATTCTTCTCTTTCTTTTTGTTTCTTTTGTTCTTTCAAAAATGTGCATGCCATTATGCACGCTCCTCTAGGAGATGATTATTTTAATGTAATGTGTTCTATGTTAGAACGCGAAAGAGATTTTACTGCTGCAACTGCTAGCATAGTAGATCGTCATGTACTAGCACGTGGATCTCAAGAAAGAGTTGTGGATAATATTCTCTGGAAAGATAAGGAGGAACATCTTGATCTTATCATATTGACACCTACATGTACCTCTAGTATTTTGCAAGAAGATTTACAGAACTTTGTGAATAGAGCATCCATAATTTATGATTCCGACGTCATTTTTGCAGATGTTGATCATTATCAAGTAAATGAAATTCAGGCAGTGGATAGAACTTTAGAACAGGTTGTTCGATATTATTTAGATAGATGTCATAGACAAGAAAAATGGGATCAATTTCTAACCGATGCACCTTCTGTCAATATAATTGGAATTTTTACATTGGGTTTTCATAATCAACACGATTGTCGTGAGTTAAGACGTTTATTACGAGATCTGGACATCGAAATTAATCAAATAATTCCTGAAGGAGGATCTATAGAAGATCTTCAAAATTTACCAAAAGCTTGGTTCAATTTAATTCCTTATCGTGAAGTGGGTTTAATGACAGCAATGTATTTAAATAAAGAATATGGGATGTCTTACATATCTACAGCCCCCATGGGAGCTGTAGATATGGCGGAGTGGATCCGCCAGATTCAAAAAAATGTGAATACCTTGGCTCTTAGTTTATCGGGTAAAAGAGTGGATTATGAACCTTATATCGACGGACAAACTCGATTTGTTTCCCAAGCTGCTTGGTTTTCAAGATCTATTGATTGTCAGAATTTAACGGGCAAAGAAACAGTCGTTTTTGGTGATACAACTCATGTTGCTTCAATAACTAAAATACTTGTTCGAGAGATGGGGATTCGTGTGAGTTGTGCAGGTACTTATTGTAAACACGATGCGGAATGGTTCAAAGAGCAAATCCAAGGTTTCTGCGATGAAATACTTATCACAGATGATCATGCTGAGGTAGGAGATATGATCGCTCACATGGAACCATCTGCAATATTTGGTACTCAAATGGAACGTCATATTGGTAAACGTCTTGATATTCCTTGTGGAGTTATTTCTGCACCAGTTCATATACAAAATTTTCCCTTGGGATACCGACCCTTTCTAGGTTACGAAGGTACTAATCAAATAGCTGATCTAATTTATAACTCATTTGCTCTGGGTATGGAGGACCATCTTCTAGATATTTTTGGTGGTCATGATACTAAAGAAATAATATCCAAATCATTGTCTACGGATATAGACCTAGTACAAATTAAACATTGATATTTATAGTTCCTTAAATTATAATCGCTCTATAAATAAAAAGATAATTCAAAAAAATTACTCTATATATCTTAAATAAATAGATAGATAGTAAGATGATAAATATATACCATCATAATAAATAGATAGTAAGACATTTTATGATATAAATTACGATAGATCTCAGAATGTCTTTAAAGTTTACAAATATGTTTAAGTTCAATTTATAACTTATATATATCTTATTTAAGTTTATAAATAAGATATGTTACCATATTGATCACTTTTAGAATCATTGATGGTTCTAGAACTGCTAAACCTACGGTACATGCAATAGTACCAAAAATAACTACTGGAAAAATATATAAGAGATCATTGGGCCAAGCGGGCTCGCCATAATAATTATGTCCCATGCCTTTAGCTAATTTAGCCCCTAATACAGGATCATTCAAGTCAGGTTTCTTTGTTATTGGGATAAGTAGATTATTATGAATGAATCTATCCCCCGAAAGAACCGGACATGTCAATTTGGATCATCCGGCTCGAGCAATAATTGAAATAAAAATAATGAACGGCGTATCGTTAGAATAAGTATAACTAAGAAGATCTATATAAAATTCATCATTTTATTGTTTCGTATGCCCAGTACCCAAGTAAGCTCACAAATTAGATCATGATCAATATGCCTTTTGGATCATCTTATTCCTTGTAATCTGTGTTCATCTCAACTGCCACAATTTTTTTTGCATACAAGGTATTGACTTGTTACTGATCTGGCCTTTTTCCTTCTTTAGACCCCTTCTTTTACTCCGATAGTTTACCCTATTGAAATGCAAGGGAAATGCATGCATTTTCATACTATGAAAAAGAAAGGAAAATTGAAGTAATAAATTGGACTTATCAATGTTATTACTATTACCTGGATCTCACGGAGCCTAATTCAGATTCGATCATAGAAATAACTCTCTTGGAACACAACAAAGTGCTCGCCTTTTACTTACCCTATATACTAAAAGTCTTATATCTTATAATGAATTCCAAATAGTATTTATTGACTATTCAACCTTCATTTATTTACCCAGTCATCATAAGTTTTTCTATTTTGCATGGTTCAATTTTTTGTTACAATTCTTTTATTTAAAATAAATAGTAGTAGGTATTTAGATATTTAAAACTTTCACTCTACTTATATTACTGCTATAGGTATATCTAAAAGAGATAAAAACAATAAAAATATAGTATACATTAAATAAACTGTATAATATTATATGGGTTTTAGAGTATTTAGTTATTTATTGGTAAATTCTAGGCATATTATCATTATGAGGATATTTGGTCCGAAGATGTCATTCATAAAGGTTATGGAGGGGTAGATTGTGTGGAAGCTGGGGGGCCACCTGTAGGAGCTGGATGTGGGGGATATGTGGTAGGAGAGACTGTGAAATTTTTAAAAGAATTAAATGCATTTTACGAATATGATATAATATTATTTGATGTATTGGGTGACATGGTTTGTGGAGGTTTTGCTGCTCCGTTGAACTATGTAGATTACTGTGTCATTATCACAGATAATGGATTTGATGCATTATTTGCAGCTAATCGTATTACTGCTTCTATCAGGGAAAAAGCTCGTACACATCCACTCCGATTAGCAGGTTTGGTTGGAAATCGTACATCTAAAAGAGATCTTATTAATAAATATGTAGAAGCCTGTCCAATGCCCGTAATAGAAGTGTTACCTCTTATTGAAGATATTCGAGTTTCGAGAGTCAAGGGGAAAACCTTATTTGAAATGGTTGGATCCGAACCATCTCTTAACTATGTATGTGAATATTATTTAGACATAGCGGATCAAATATTGTCCCAACCAGAAGGTATTGTGCCAAAGGAGATTCCAGATCGGGAATTATTCAGTTTACTCTCTGACCTTTATCTCAATCCTATTGATGAGGGGAAAGATCAAAATAATAAGTAAAATTTACTTGGATTTACGACGATTTAATCAACATAGTTATAATCATTTATGTCAGTGAACATTGATGAACCTCTCATTGTCGAATGCGAGACAGGTAATTATCATACTTTTTGTCCAATTCGCTGTGTATCTTGGGCACAAAGACATGCGGTTATTTTCTGCAAAATGCACTTGGAGTAATACCAATCATAATTTAATAAACTAAATCAAATAATTATATTTATATTCTCATCCATGTCTCTACCAATCATTGTTCTTGTCATCTCCCTTCCACCTCTCATGTCCACTTGTACCTATCTGATTGGGAATTCCAAGAAACTAATAATAATAAATACTATGTGACCTATTTATTATAAGGATTTTTATTTTTGTTCTTTATATGTTGAGAATTTAAAGAACCTAAAGGAGCATGAGTCATATATTCTGGTGAACGTCATTCTTGCCAGGGTTGTATGTCTTTTTTCCTAATTATACACCAGTTCATATCAATAAATAAATATAATAAACTGTCATCATCTTATTCATATTATAGAATATGAATATAGAACATATATGATTAATATCTATGATAATTCATATATGATTAATATCTATAATCATTATTGTGATGGGTAGAATAAAATGTTTATTTAGGCACAATAAACTAATTAGTAGAAGTAAATACCAGTGGGCAGACTAACTGATAACTCATATTTTCAAAAATCAATGAGAACAAAAGAAAGAATGACTCATTAGGATCCGAAATTTAATAAACCACAATTGGATAACTGGGCATAAACATTCAATACTATCATAATTTGGCTCATGGACCTATTAACTATAAGAATTAATAAAAAGGTTATTGATAAGCATATTTGTATATAATTCATCATGCTTTAAGATAACTCATAATTAGTGGACCTTAATATAGTAAATCTACTCGTATTATACCTTTTAAAGCTCACTAGTTTATCTGAGAAAGATATTGATTCGTTCTCGATGGAACAACTCTAATCTTTTTCATTTCTTCCATACCCGTTGAAAATGATTCTTTATGTGCTTCTCTATATAATATCACACAACAGTAAAATACATGAAATGAACATATAATAAGAGAAATAAAAATGGATAATAAGAAAACAACCATGACACAAAACGTGTATAATAAAAAAATCTTATATGATTGAAACCTATTGATAAATTTATTGGACCTAGACGTAGACGCATTATATCTCCCCCCTTTTTAATAAATTTAAAGCACGTTTAAAATGAATTTTTTTTTCCTGAATAGTTTCCGTAGGTTGAGCTCCTAATTCGAGAAAATGAACAATATCACTATAAATTAAACTAGTTTGATTCTTATTCATTGGATCATAAAAACCCAATTTCTGAAGAGCTCTTCCTTCCCTTTGAGACTTAACATCAATTGCAACAATTCGATAGGTAGCTCATTGGGATAGATAGACAAGATACCCCCTTCTATCCCCC
The DNA here is from genome assembly GCA_007258455.2 of Sequoia sempervirens. Lineage (NCBI taxonomy): Eukaryota > Viridiplantae > Streptophyta > Pinopsida > Cupressales > Cupressaceae > Sequoia > Sequoia sempervirens. Next base: position 147,467,491 of record VDFB02271358.1, on the reverse strand, counting down.
CTGGAAAACGTATATGAAGGTTTATCCTCATACGGCTCAAGTAATAATTGAATTGTTTAAATAGGATCTCCCTATCTATAGAACAGATAGATAATATTAGATATCTTAGCCCTTTTATTTATTAAGGAGAATAACATATAGAATTTGTACTCTTAGCTCAAGTATGCTTGAGTTATCTTAAAAAATAAGAAGATATTGTTAAAATAGTAGAACATTTCCACTTTTTGAGCCGTCTTTCATCTATTTTCTCTCTCCATTTTATGTGAAATAATATCTCAATCCATTATATGGATCAAGTCGTTTGATCGAAAATATAATTTTCTTGTTCTGAGATCTATTTTTCTGAATCATTAGGTTCGAGCTGTACTCTGATGGGGCGGGTAGCGGGAATCGAACCCGCATCTTCTCCTTGGCAAGGAGAAATTCTACCATTTAACCATACCCGCATTTGACTCTTTATATGGGTATAATATATACCCATATATTACCATTCTATGTAGGTAAATTTTAAATTTGAATCTGATTGATCAATTATCAATCATACTAATAAAAAAAGAACCCCTCCCTTGAGCACATTACCTGGTTTTTGAAAATTTCTCGTAAATTCCCTTGTGAATTTATAATGCCCCCTAGAAAGAGGGGGGGAGATTTTCAACCCAAAAGATCTTAAAAGATATCTTAAGATATGAAAGAATTTAGAATACCTACTAAAAAGACTGATCCAATCCATAATGATACGCCTAAAAATAGTACATTTTTGTTACTTGACCAACCATTAGGAGAGGCAAGTGCGACAGGTACACCAATCACTAGTAGAATTGAAATTGCAATTAATGCAAACACAGACGATTGGAATGCAATAGTCATGGTTGTGATCTTAAAAGTTTCCAACAAATTCAAAAGGCTATACCATTCGATCCTTATCTGGTCAAATTTGAATAAAATGCACTACGGATTAATAAAATAAAATACACTTATAATATCTCAATAAAGTATGTTCTTAGGGTTTATTTATTATAGCTATTTAGTACAATTATCTATATTCATATTCTATAATATTAAATTATCATCTTATTCTTTTTTTTTTTTATAGAACTAAAGCCCAATTTTTCTATTCTTTTTTAGCTTCCAGATGAATTAGAAACTATCTAACTTTTCTTGGGGCCCGCACAAGCGGTGGAGAATGTGGTTTCATTCGATGTAGGAGAACCTTACGCGATGCAAAGCGAAGAACCTTGGGATTGAGCAAATGATTTCTTTTGAACAAAGGAGTGCCTTCGGGAACATAGAGATTAATAAACATTAATTATGAATCAATATTTTTGTAGAACTATAGTTCTTCCCCGCAAGAACTATAGTTCCCTTTGTGGCGGTCCAGGATGGTAATATTCCTTGGCACCAGGATCCAATGTTGTGGGAGCCCATTGGTGAATACCATTCTGCAGGTCAATCTTCAAATTATCAATATTTGAAAAAATAAATTAGAAATTATTTATCCATAATGTCAACTCAATTTTGAATAATTTCTATTTTATCAAAAAAAGTTGAGTTCCCGGTTCTCCAATTGACAAATCCATATAGATATATATATATATATATATATATATTTTACTTTGGCAAGGAGTAGGATAAGTGATAAAATAAGCAAAAATAATAAGGCAAGGTTACTGAATTCTCTCCTTCCAAAAAGATTCTTTCACGATCTATGAAGATAAAACAACACATTTATGCTACTAATACGCATGAGAGCTTTCATTTTCAAACTGTTTCTTCTCGACGAGCTATAGTAATAGCTCCTATAAGAGCAACTAGAAGAATTATAGAAATAAGTTTGAATGGAAGAAAAAAATCAGTGGATAAATGAGCCCCAATACGTTGAATATTGTTTGTTAAATCTCGTTCTAACATTTGATATGATTTTTGAGTCAGAGATATTCCGAACCATGATATGTTCAAGATAATAATAATTAATGAACAAAAAAGTCTCGTACAAACTATTGAAGTGATGCTATCTCCGACGGTCCAGGGAGGGGCATAATTGGGATATTTCGGATTATTCATCAACATCACGGAAAATAGAATCAAAATATTAACAGCTCCTATGTAGATCAGGATTTGTGCAACAGCTACGAAATCCGCGTTCAATATAATATAGAAAAGGGATATACAAATAAGAACTATCCCCAATGAAAGAGCTCATAAAAAAAGTGATAGTATGCAATAGGCCTAATATCACATGTAATTAAGATCATCACGAAAATAAAAGCTTCTTTATTCCGTTCGAAATGATTTTTCGCTTTCTCTAGCCTGACCAGTATCTGGCCAGGCCATTATCTTTCCTAGATAAGAATAATTGACCAAATTATGAAGAATATAGTGCTCTACCTAATCTGAAAGCTAAAATAATTGTTATAAAAGTAGTAAAAAGGGCTATCAAAATTTGACCCTCTGATATCATTTCTTTATTTCCTCTCCAATCACTTTTTTATTATATAGATAATAGATAAGCACCTCTATTTTTTTTTTAATAATTCCAGCTGTTTCAGGCTATAATCTAGATGAAATGTTATAGATTGAAATAACCAATATAGTAATAAATAAATGAAGACAAAAGCTTGATCTTAAATTGAATTAAATTGATGAGCAATGTTATAGCCGGAAATATAAGCATAAATAATTAGTGGACCTTTTTATTGATATCAAACAAAAGATAATATATATATTGATACTCACTAGTTTTCAAAAAAGACTAACTGATAAAGATATTTTATCTGGAGGATGTATGGCCTAGTGGACCCGTGATCAATTAGTTTGCCATTCTCTTCTTTCTAGAAAGATAATAAGATGGCTCCGTTTGCTTCAAACAAAAATGTTTCGAAAGCAATCCCAAAGTGCTTCAAAAGGTTCCCTTGACGTAGGTCTGTCATGCTCAGACATAGATTCTCCAAATGGAGTCTCTAGGATTATATGGAGTGCTAGAGCATCTCGGTTTGAATCCGAGTGGCGGCATTATTGTTAATAAGATACTATGGGTTCAATCCCTTCCATATAAATTACTTATATCTATATCTATTACTTATGGAGTGCCTATATAGTCAATTGCTATCATTGTTCAATCTATGTCAATATGATCGATGACATATCAATCAATTTTATCTTTCTCTTACGAATCCTATTTAAAATAAAATGAATAAATGGGTTTATTATGATATTTATAACTCTAGAACATATATCAGCTCATGTCTCTTTTTCTCTTACTTTTGTTGTCACTCTCATTTATTGGGGAACCTTAGTTTATAAAAGTCAAGAACTAAGTAATTCGGGAGGAAAGGGCATGATATTGACATGTAATTGTATAACGGGAGTATTAGTTACTCGTTCGCTCTATTCGGGACATTTGCCATTAAGTAATTTGTACGAGTCATTCATGTTCCTTTCATGGACTTCCTCCATGATTCATATAGCTATAGAAGTACGGGGCCAGGATGTTTGGCGGTTAGGTGCAATCACTCAAAGCAAATATATTTGAGTAACAAAAATATATGAGTGATCTTTGTAACTAATGGATATATCTATAATTTATACCTCTATTTTTTCTTTAGAAAAAAATAGTTTGATGGACCAATTTATGGATGAGTGCCATTGGAGTAGTTGGCCTAGCTCTAAACTTACGTGCTTATGATTTTGTTTCCCAGGAGATTCGTGCAGCAGAAGATCTTGAATTTGAGACTTTTTATACAAAAAATATTCTTTTGAACAAAGGTATTCGTGCTTGGATGGCGGCTCAGGATCAGCCTCATGAAAACCTTATATTCCCTGAGGAGGTTCTACCCCGTGGAAACGCTCTTTAATGGAACTCTAACTTTAGCTGGTTGTGACCAAGAAACCACTGGTTTCGCTTGGTGGGCCGGTAATGCCCGACTCATTAATTTGTCAGGCAAATTACTTGGGGCTCATGTGGCTCATGCCGGATTAATTGTATTCTGGGCTGGAGCAATGAATCTGTTTGAAGTGGCTCATTTTGTACCGGAAAAACCTATGTATGAACAGGGATTGATTCTACTTCCCCATCTAGCTACTCTAGGATGGGGAGTCGGTCCTGGTGGGGAAATTGTGGACACTTTTCCCTATTTTGTATCCGGGGTACTTCACTTAATTTCTTCTGCAGTTTTAGGCTTCGGTGGTATTTATCACGCACTAATCGGACCCGAAACTTTAGAAGAATCTTTTCCATTTTTTGGTTATGTATGGAAAGATAGGAACAAAATGACTACAATTTTAGGTATTCACCTAATCTTGCTAGGTGTTGGTGCTTTTCTTCTAGTGTTTAAGGCTTTGTATTTTGGTGGTATATACGATACCTGGGCTCCCGGCGGTGGAGATGTAAGAAAAATTACGAACCTTACGCTTAACCCAAGTACTATATTTGGTTATTTACTCAAATCCCCTTTTGGAGGGGAGGGATGGATTGTTAGCATGGACAATCTGGAAGATCTAATTGGAGGACATGTTTGGTTAGGTTCCATTTGTATCTTCAGTGGTATTTGGCACATCTTAACAAAACCTTTTGCATGGGCTTGCCGCGCGCTACTTTTTCTCAGAAGATGACTTCCATGCCAATTGACTCGTCTTTATCTGACCAAGTGAGATTTTACCCACTCTACCCAGTACCGTCCCTTTCGAATCGAATTTTATTGATAGGGCCTAAGGAAACTGGACGATCGTATTTGGCTAAAAGTTTAGCAGCAGATTCTTATTTACCTTTAATAAGAATATCTCCTAAAAGTTTTTTGAGGCAGCGGAAACTTCTGCCTCACTATGAATCCAAGTATACATCTTCAGCTCAACAATCATACCTTGAGCATGAAAATATCCTTAGGTCTCTTGGCTGGTCAGGCAGGCCAAAAGACGTATATGAGAAAGCGCATTATGATAAAAAACCTCATAAGTTTTTGTATACCCGAGGAGAGGATTCTAACCCTCCAGAGTATTTTGCGAGAAGAGTTATCCAATTCGTGTTTGCACTCAAATTGGAAAAAATAGTGTGAGAACATATATGATTAAATTAGTGTATTCTATAATATTAAATTAGTGTTCCTAAATTCATATTCTATAATATTAAATTATCATCTTATTCTATTTTTTTTTATAGAACTAAAGCCCAATTTTTCTATTCTTTTTTAGCTTCTAGATGAATTAGAAACTATCTAACTTTTCTTGGGGCCCACACAAGCGGTGGAGAATGTGGTTTCATTCAATGTAGGAGAACCTTACGCGATGCAAAGCAAAGAACCTTGGGATTGAGCAAATGATTTCTTTTGAACAAAGGAGTGCCTTATTCTTAGGACATACAACCCTTATATTATACTAATAAAAAAGTATAAATATATTATATTTAATTATTATAGCTACATAAAGTATGTTCTTAGGGTTTATTTATTATAGCTATTTAGTACAATTATATCTATATTTTTATTATTAAAATAAAAATAAGCGGAGGTATGATAACTGTGGATTTAGATATAGTTTATTGAGTATCATAAATAGCAACTCCAACTATAAACGATAAAATTTAGAAACAACAATTTATATAATTATTAATCATTATAACATACCTAAATTTTCTTGTAATACTTATATAATACTTATACCTAAAAGAAACACAAATTTATTAATCATTAAGAAACTATATCGATAATTATAGGAACATGTCAAGTATCTGCCTGGGATCATGTCTTCCTAGGGTTATTCTAGATTTACAATGCAATTTCGGTAGTAATATTCCATTTTAGCTGGAAAATGCAGTCCGATGTACATGCTTACTTACTCCGTCATCTGGATGAAAATGGCCTTGTAATGATAGGATCTTGGGTAGAAACAGGTGATGTATTAGTAGGTAAATTAATACTGGAAGCAGAAGAAGAGTCACTATTAAATACTCCAGAAGGAAAATTCTTACAAGAATTATTTGATATTAAGGTACCTACTGGAAAAGAAAACTGTTTTAGAGTCCCTAAAGGTGTAAAAGGCCGAGTTCTCGATGTGAGATGCTTCTAGGAGTTCGAGGAAGAAGATTATCTCGGTGATAGTGTAGAAAAAGTTCGTGTATATATTTCACAAAAACGTAAAATCCAAGTGGGTGATAAAGTAGCTGGAAGGCATGGTAATAAAGGTATTATTTCAAAAATTTTGCCCAGACAAGATATGCCTTATTTACAGAATGGAACACCAGTGGATATGGTATTAAATCCATTAGGGGTACCTTCACGAATGAATGTAGGACAGATCTATAAAGATATAATGGTATACCCGTTCCTGTAAGCTTATTATTATTATTAGTATCTTAAAATATTAGTGTGCCTAAATTTATCTCCATCATGAATTATCAGGATGGAGATAATATCTATTAGTTATAACATCGTAATTAGTTATCATATGCTAAAATCATTTTTATTAAAGAATGGATTATAAGATATTGATACTCCACTAATACGATTTATAAAGATATTTCCTATAGGTTAGGCGTAGGATATTTATTAGTAGATTGAATGGGAGATTGATTCATCTTGGGAACAACTTGAAAAACTTGATGAACGGAGGAAATCGGTACTTATTAAAAACTCAGTTACTGATATTGAGGCACTAGAAAGCAAAATTGAGCAACTAGAAAAGAATTTAGTTCAAACAGAAGAATTGGATTTCTCTTCAAAATCAGAACAATACATAATTACAGAGAGGAAAAAAAGAGTTAAAGAAATCGAAGGCTATAAAGAAGAAATCCAAGCTATAAAAAGAGCAATGGATAAATTGGAAAAGCAAAATCCAATGCAACAAGAAGAAATTGAACAAAAAGAATCAAATCAAACAAAAGAATCTTATTCCTTCTCAAAGAGAGATTTTCGTCGTTTGTGGATTACTCGGATTAATGTAGCATCCCGTGCTAATGGAGTCTCCTATAATCAATTTATACATTTTTTATACAAAAGGCAGTTGTTTACAAATCGTAGAACACTTGCGCAAATAGCTGTATTAAATAATAATTGCTTCTCTATGATCTTAGAAAATATTCTTGTATTATGAAATAGTAAACCCCAATCTCCCGGAGAAATTCTCCGGGAAACTAGAGACAATACGAAAATGAATTCGGGATGAACAAATCCACTTGGATAATTCTATTTTTATTCTAATTATTTTCATTTATAAAAAAGAAAGAAAAGAAATCTGCGCTATCTTTGTCAGATATCCCAGCTCCGATTCAATGTAGGAGCAAGTTTATTTCTTAGGCTTTAATTTCTTTTCATTTTAAAGAAAGAAAAGGTATCAAAGATAGAATACGAGCTTGTTTAATAGCTTTAGCTATTAAACGTTGTGGTTTCAACGCTAATCGATTCGTTCGGCGAGATAGTATTTTTCCTTGCTCGCTAACAAATCGACTAATTAAGCTAATATTTTTATAATCCATTTGCTCTCGAGGCTGAATTGGCGATAAACGTTTTCGAAAAGACTGCTGATTTGGAGAAAATCGCTTGGATGCATTCCGAAAAGATGACTTAGATGTATTTCGAAAAGATGGCTTAGATGTATTCCGAAAAGATGGCTTAGATGTATTCCGAAAAGATGGCTTAGATGTTTTATGAAAAGATGATTTAGATGTTTTATGAAAAGGTGATTTAGATGTATTCCGAAAAGATGGTTTCATTTTATTCATAGTTTGTTTTATGAACCTTTCAAATACTATTTTTTCAAAATATTTCGAAAAGAAATATTGACAGTGACATATTTTTTGAAAATACAAAGAAAGAGAAATATCTTTGATATATTTATATATCTGGGTAGGAATGGTAAATTCCTATTTTTGTAGATTCAATCTATTTTTTTATTTCTCCGTGAATAGTATGCTTGTAACAATAAGGACAAAATTTCTTTAATTCCAATCGAAGAGGAGTATTGCGGCGATTTTTTCGAGTCGTATATCTCGAAATACCCGGCGATTTTTTATCAACACTATCTTGGGTACAACTAGTACATTCTAAAGTAATTGTTACTCTTACATTTCCACCCTTGGCCATATAACTTACTTTGGATATTGTATCTACTTCTTTTCTTTTCAATTTGGAAAAAAGAGAAGAAAGAGAAAGGGATAGAAGTTTTCGAAGAATGATTAAAGATTTTATTACGAGAATGAATTAAGTAATAAAATCTTTAATTAAGAGTTTTCAGTAGTTTACTATTTGTGGAAGCAACTTTTGGATCTAGATTTCTATTTTGTCTTATTCTAACTTCACCCTCCCTTGAATTCTAAAGAGATTGAATTTCATTTATTTTCTTTATCCAAGAAGAAAAGGAAATAAATCTAACATCATTTTTTTCTTTCGGGTTCGCAGGAGAGGAAAATTAAAACGAAAAAAAGGGAAAAGTCAGGGCATCTGGGAAAAAATGATTTATCTCAATTAATAAACCGGCTAAAAATCCCAACCATAAAGTAGCTAACACAGGCGCTGTGGAAAGATATGTTTTTATATCTTGCATTGTTCGTAAGTTCTCCTTCTCAATCATGATGAATATATTATATGGTCAACTACAACTGTAGTTTATGAGTCCCTTAAGAAACTGTAAACAGATATTTGTACAAGCTTTTTTTATGGATGGAACAAAACATGTGATATTAATCAAGTACTGTCAATAAATAGACATCTTATAGATGATATCTTACGTGTATACAGCCTATTCACGAAACCAAATGGGAATCAAAGCGGATAAATGTGGAAAGCAAAATAAATTTTATTGTAATATGAAAATATCGAATAAAAATACTCACGATTAAAAGGGATGTAGCGCAGCTTGGTAGCGCGTTTGTTTTGGGTACAAAATGTCGCAGGTTCGAATCCTGTCATCCCTACCTAGTACTCTTCCTCCTATAAAAAAAAGTCGAGTGATATTTATTCAATGAAACATGAATAATCAGTGATTGGAGCATACCACATGCAAAAATGTTTTAAGAGTAAAAAAGCGCCCTTCTTTACTTTCTTTCAAAAAAAAAAAAAAAGAAAAAGCGCTCTTAGTTTAGTTTGGTAGAACGCAGGTCTCCAAAACCTGATGTCGTAGGTTCAAATCCTACAGAGCGTGATCCTTCTTTTTTGCTCTTAGTTCAGTTTGGTAGAACGCAGGTCTCCAAAACCTGATGTCGTAGGTTCAAATCCTACAGAGCGAGATCCTTCTTTTTTTATTTTATCCGATCTTCTTGTCACTTAAACTGAAACAGCTAATGGGATCTGATCCCTCAGAATCAGTAGGAGACCCGTTCATACCATAATATGGTCCTAAATCAAATATCCAATTGATCACCGCGTCGGTACTGTAAATATGCAGTTACAAATAATCCAGCCAAAGTTATAGGAATTGGACCTAACACAATTCCGGATAACAAAACTTCAATCATATTTTTATTTATTAAAAAAGAATAGGTAAGGATTCATAGCTAATCTATATAGTACCTCAAATTGACTCGGAATCTCAATTCCTATTTAGGTTTTATTTTATTTCAAATAAGTCGTATACTGCTTAACCCAATGAATAGGACTGAGGTGAAAATAAGCAAAGCTAATAAAAAACCAAAATAACTAATTATAGTAAGCATGGAAGGAATCAATGAAAAAAAAATAATGATTGATACGTATTTTTGTCAGGCAATTACCTCAATTTTTCTCTAGGAACAGAAAGAAAAAATCATTTAAATAAATAGATACCAATTTATAATTGAATATCTAACTATTGTTAATGTTGTGAAAAAACATGGAGGGAATAGACTATAAAAAGATATTTTTTATATTTTCTAAAAAAAAAGTGAAAATTCAATCCCCCCCAATTGATTGAACAAGCCATAAATAAAATGAATACTAATTGTAATTTCATAAATTATCGTACGTAATAGTCTATTACTAAGTATGAGATGAATGAATTTCACAATGATTCTGATTAGATAACCTTACATTATCTCTATCGGTCTTTAGAACGAAAAAAGCTTTTGCTACAGCCAAGCATAGTAAAAAAGAACTGTACGCTATAAATAAATGGATTCACTTTTTCCATATGCCTTTTTCATTTTAAGGAAAATAATTGAAGTCAACCCTGCTTGCTATCCTTTCTTTCTTGTAAAACAAAATAGGAATAGTAACATAGTGACTATTTGATCAAGAGAATATTCCACTATTCATCGATTCCTTTTTATTCATAAGAGGAATAACACTTCGGTCGTTCACATTCAAAGTGCTATAGAAGTCATTAAGTTCATAGCATAACTTATATTCGCTATACTATTGTAAATACACGATATAAATAATATTAAAACAAAATAGAGAAAGAAACAGTATAATATTTTGGATAAGTTGCATTTATAATGAATGATACTCCTTGATCTTCTTCTTAAAATGACATGAATGTATTCTAGCGATAAAGTCACCTATGGAAGCGAGAGCCATTACAATTATTTGCTCAAATGAAATTAACTTCCCCACGATCCATATATCCAATTGTTGCAATAGAGAGACAGGATTCCTTGCGGAAGCTATTATGAAATTGAAATATGCAAAATTCTTTCATTTCTGTTCAGTGAAAAGAAAGCAAAAAAAGAAAATGAATTAAGTTGATCAAACAGAGCTGGAGTAACTGGCAGTAGTAGAATCGTTCTATCCTACTCCCTTTTCATATTAAGCAAAATTATATTGCTATGTTAGAAGAAGGCTAGCTATACTTAGTATACTTCAAATATACCCTTGGTATCATATTGACAATCAAACAAGGATTGTAGAAGATATCAGTAGTTTTCCATTTCCTGATCTCTTTCTTTCACGGGATCAATTTACCCTTGATTTTATAATAATATAGGGAGCTTAGCATGTCTGGGAATACGGGAGAACGCGCTTTTGCTGACATTATTACTAGTATTCGATACTGGGTTATCCATAGCATTACTATACCTTCTCTATTCATTGCAAGTTGGTTATTTGTCAGTATGGGTTTAGCTTATGATGTATTCGGGAGCCCTCTACCAAATGAGTATTTCACAGAAAGCCGACAAGAGGTTCCATTAGTAACTGGCCATTTCGATTCATTAGGAAGTTCTCATTTTACTGAATTAATAATAGAGGTATCTATCTCTCTCCCCCATCGGAGCCACAAAGGACTGTCTAAATCAATTTGTTTTTGTTCATAAGCTTTAAGTGCATCATCATAGCTATAAAATGAAGGCGAAACAATCTTCTTTTTTGAGTTATTTGGGTGGTACCTATTTTCATAAATACCCTGGGTTTTTTGAAGAGTTGATCTATAAAGTCCTAGAAGCATATCTTGAGTCGGTACACAAATAGGATCTCCTATAGTCGGAGAGATAAGATTGAGATGAGAAAACATAAGTAAATGAGCTTCTACTTGAGCTTCCATAGATAAAGGTACGTGGACAACCATCTGATCTCCATCAAAGTCTGCATTAAATTCTACACAAACCAATGGGTGCAACCGAATGGCACGTTCTTCTATTAAAATAGGTATAAACGCTTGTATTCCTAATCTGTGTAAGGTGGGTGCTCGATTTAAAAATATGGGATGTTTTTGCATAATCTGTTTAAGTACGTTCCATATAATAGGTCCCCTATCTCGAATTAAAAATTTAGCAGCTCTTAAACTGGGAGCAATCTGTTCTTCAACCAGCCCACGAATTAAAAATGTTTGAAAAAGTTCTATTGCAATTTCTCGGGGCAATCCACATTGATACAACGAGAGAAGGGGACCTACGACAATAACAGAATGACCTGAATAATCCACCCATTTTCCAAGTAAATTTTCACGAAATCTTCCTTCTTTACCTTGGATGAAATCTGAGAACGATTTATAAGGTCTGTCGTGACTATCTTTCACCGGTTGCACGCCTATACTATTATCAAGAAGTGCATCTACGACTCGTTGGACTAATCTCTTTTGATCACCCAATAAATCCAGAATTAGAAATCCATCACTTTCTTTTATTAAATGTGAAATATTATTATTTCGACGGATAATTGTTAGATAAAGTTCATTGAGATCCGAAGTAAGAACTCCACCTTCATTTAATTGAAACATTGGCCTCAGGTCAAGAGGAAGAACTGGTAATAGGCATAGAACCATCCATTGTGGTTCTACATTTGCTCGAATCAAATATTTAGCAAATCTCATCCATCTAACCAAAAGATCCTTTCTTCTTTGAAGTTTTTGAAGTTTTTGCTCCTTAAATTGAGAATATATTTTTATCAATTTAATACTAACTGCATTCTCTGCCTCCAAGAATAATATAGATAGTAGCTCATCTATTTTCTTCCATTCTCTATATGAACGATCTATAATAATTTGTAGATCTAGATGAGCTAATTGGTCTCTGATAGCTTTTCCTCCAGTGGCTATTTCTCGCTCTTGAAATAGCGCAAAATCCCAAGAGAGAAAATAAGCAATATCTGTTGGCCAGGATTCTTCGTCATATTTAAGTGAACCCTCAAATCGCAATAAAGTCAACTTGTTAACTGCGGGCCTAGTAATACAAACATTTGGATAGGGTTTTCTAATCTTTTTTCCCCCCCCCTCAGAATCGGACATGAAAGTTTCCTCTCATCCGGCTCAAGTAACTATACCGAAATGGAAAGTGATTATGTATCATTGTGCAAAAAGATGTTTTTTGCTCTCTATAAAACTAAATAGTTACTCTTTGCTCAAGTTCCAAGTGAATTCGATTATTGGTTTATGATTCGTATTATGACATAAATATGGAATTAGTGAGCAGTCTCCTCCCTTGATGTAGAATCATGATGATGTCGACCCCCTCTATATCTATATCTAGATCTATTCATAAGTGGTAGGGGAAGGAGTTAGGGTCTCCTCCCAGTGCTGCCCTAGAACCCATGTCTGATCCCATCTCTCATCCCTAGTTAGCTCCGAACTCCTCCCCCAGCAGGCCCGGAAGGCCCGGTCCCAGACACATCCAGACAGAGACGGGCAGTAGTTATTCATTCGTGTTCCTTACCCCTTAGGGGCCTACCCGGCCTTACTCGAATCACCATATCTTCTCAAGCTGCTGTATCAGTATCCGTGATCAATGGATGGTAATAGCGATCAGTATCCGTCCCAGGATCGGGTGGTGGGCGCACAAGAGCAGGGATTCAGATTCCCTGTCGACTCGTTACCACTGCCCTTGCAATCAGTTTACTCTGATTCATCCGGGCAGGGGCGCATATGGGCCACCATACATACCCCACCCTAGCCTTCCTCCGGATCGGATGTGATTCCAATCCGGACCTGGTAGGGAGAGACTGAACAATAGCCCGGGACTGATGAGCCCCATCTACACCTGTGCCAAGAGTTTGTTTTCGGAGTTCTAACTGGATCTGCTCGATCCACACCCCCGGAACGTGGATGGAGCTGTTACATATAGTGGTGCTCCCTTGGGAACCGGGGCGCCCTGTAGGGGCAAGAGCTTGTTGGTTCTCGCATCCATGCCAGTTCCGGATCGAGCGGCAATGATAGATCGCGGAAGAGGCAGGAGTTTCATTAGTAGCGGAGGCTCGGTACCAGGGTTCATCGGGGGGAGCAGAGCCTATTCCGGGTGGGGAACCGGTATCGCAGCAGCTGGGGCCCGCCATCGAGCAGCATCGGCGCGAATGGTTCCGAATCATCCGATGTATCAGCACTGGAACCGGCATCCCCGTCACCACTCCAGGCAACCTTCAACGGCCTGCGCCGGGCACTGTCCCCCAGCGTCATAGGCATCCGATCAAATGCATTCGACCAATCGTTCATCCCCGGCAATGGAAACACTTGTTCCCAGTTGTTCGACCTCTCCCTCCCATCCGCCTCCCACTTGGATGAAGGTTGGGCAAACCCTCGGGGGGCGTCGGTTCCTCGGGCCCCCCCTTATATCGGTTCCTTCTGTTGTTGTTGTGGAATAGCCTTAACCACCCACCCAGCAGGGAGGGCCCCTAAAATTCTATGGGTTCGGGTTGGGTGGGCCCAATAATATGAAAGAAGGGGGCCTTCATGGTGGGTGGAAAGTGACGGGGGACGGGCAAGCCCCTACCCGGTGTTGGGTGGAAGCGGTGGAAGCGCACCAAACCTACCTGGCGCTCTTTACGGCTTAACCACCCCACCTATCACGCTTCTCAAACGGGGCCCTACAAAGATGCGAAAGATTGCCCACTCCCCACTCCTGCGCCTTAGAATAGTAGGGGCCCCCCACTACTATAATTGGGCATGTTACGTATAGATTTCCGATTAATTATAGTAGTGGGGCCCCTACTATTCTAAGGTCAATCTTAGCCTCAAATTAGGCCCTTTCCCCCCTACAATTCTATGGGCTCCCACCCGCCCCCAAGAGAATTATAGCCCGGGGTTCATGGGGGGCGCTTACTTTCCGGGTGGGGGGGAGATATAGGGTGGGGGCCCTTATTGCCGGTCCTCCTTCCCTCGGCTCAGTAACGGAATCGGGTCGAGCGGGTTTCATCCCTCCAGATCCGCCTTGCCCTAAAATTCTATGGCTAACCCGACTCCGTCTCCTCTATCTAATGATCTCGTTCCTCAGCCCGGGAACCTTCTAGTCCCACCCAACCCTGGCAACCCCCCCCACCCGCCCTACTATTCTAAGGCCCGTTGATCTGAATCGGGATCATGCTTAGAATAGTAGGGCGGGTGACCGAGTTCCGCTTCATTGGCTATCACCCTCAACAGGCCACCCCTATCTAGCCCTAAAATTCTATGGCGACCGATAAAGCCTTCGACCGAGCAACCCCGAGAAAGCCCGATCTGTATGGCTTTGCCAAGCCGAGTGATTAACTTCCGACCGAACCCTCATTTTCTCCATCAAGAGTGATTGATCGACAGCAGGTCGGATCAAGTTAGGCATTTCTAGGTCATTCCCCCCCCTGGTTCATCCGCCAGAAGGGAGTCGGAGTCTGCCGATCAAGTGGGATTCCTCAACCCGCCCGAAGGTGTGGGGAATCAGAGCTATTTATTCATATGAGTGGACATCAGAAGCAGGTGGAGCTAGCTATCTATCGGGTGGAGTCCTTTCTCGCAACCGACAAGGGCTCGGGGATCCGGAATGAGGAAGTGTTAGCGGGTCCCTCCCGCCCAGATAAATGGATCGACGAACTAACTATACATGCTCCCTCACTCGAATCGTAGGCCGTAGGGGGAGAAATAATAGTAATGATTCAATACGATTTGAGACAGAAGATTCCAGATGTTCCCTATAGCCTTTTTTCCATTCATTGAGATGATTTCACTAGGGTGGAGCTAGGGTTTACTAGCCATTTCAGTGCTTGGAATTCCCAATCAGATAGGTACAAGTGGACATGAGAGGTGGAAGGGAGATGACAAGAACAATGATTGGTAGAGACGTGGATGAGAATAGTTCGGGTAGGCTTAGTTGTTAATACGTAGACAATAATCAATTGGGGTGGGCAGGTCGACGATGTTGGGGGTAGTTAAGTCCTCTATTCCTGCCTACCTCTCCTGACCCGGTTGGTTTTATTCTCTCTCGGGCTCTCGTGCTCTTTAAGGCGAGTTTCGACCTCCTGGGCTATCTCAATCCAATCAATCGAACCGGTCGAGTGACTGAATAAAGATCATTTCCAAGAAACCTGGTCCAAACAAGTTCCTTAGCATTTGGAGACATCCCGAATAGGGCCAGGTGCTGGCCATTGGGTCCACTACTCTATATATGTATCGAGCCACATGAAAGCTCTTTCCCTTTTTCACTACGAAGTACCAGTCGCCCTTGCATGGGAACTATAATCCCCACCACAAACCCCACCGTAAGGCCAATATGGTCGGCGCCGAAGGCACGCCTGCTAGGATAAGCCTACCATAGAAAACTTTTAGGGGCCCGGGCCCCGCCCCCTGGCGAATAGTAGGGCGGCTGGTAGTCGGGCCCTTCGTGCATGCAGGACCGACCCCCCGTATATTCTAAGGGGCTCGGTAGATTATATTCGTGGGAGGATAGCCGGGATAGGCCTTGGGTGGGAGGCTATAGTTGGAGATAGAGCGGGTCTGATTCTCATAGACATAATTATGGATAACTCATGGCATCTTGATACACGGTGGAAAGATGTGCTTCCCAAGCAATATACATAGGGGCGGGTAAGGAATCCGATTCGTAATGGGATGGGTGGGAACTGGCACGCTTTCGATCAACACCTGAGAAAGGCCCTAGGGATTACGCGGCAGGCACGATTATACCACGGCACTGGGAGATGGGCCCTTTATCTATCTACGGAGGGATGAGATAGATGCGTTGAGCTCACAGCGGACCCATCCCTTTCTCTGTCCCATGCTGTCTCTGGTGGCTATCCCCATCTACATCCGGATATACATGGGTGTTACAAATATGTATACATCCGAATCTACACCAACCAATGGAGTTAGAACTCCCTGCTGATGGCAGCCCCTAGAGACAGCAGCCATGAAAGACCTTCAATTCATTTGAAGTTCATAAGGGATTTACTTGTTTGTATCTCGTTAATAATTGATCCTGTAGGTTTCTGTTTTACTTCGGTGGTTACAATACTATTTGAAGCATATGTACGATGAATAGACTCCTATAACCATATGTTCTTTTTGGTCTTGAATAAATCAAGGATAATAAGAATGAACCAGATTTTTCATTCCATTTTTTCTTAGAATAAAAGAGGTATTTTTATGAAGTCCAATTAGCAATTTAATATACAAGATATTAACCCTAGATTCATTTCTATATTACATTTCTTTGATCAAATATCATAAAAGAGATATTTAAAACTTTCACTCTACTTATATTAGTTTAGAAGATATAAGAACAAAGAAATTATTTATATGATATTCAATTCACTCTATTTAAAGGATATCATGTAAAAACCTAAAAATGTACTATTCTGTATTACTGCTCTACTCTAACTCCTCCGCTATAATATCTCTTTTAGGAGAAAGAATCGTCATTTAAATAAGTCATTTCCTTTGCCTAGATAATATGTTAAGCAAGTGTGCAGTTTTTCCAGTGTTATGATATCCTGGGTCATATTGATTATGATTATCGACTCTATATTACAAATAGTGAGTTTTTTCAACAAATAGAGAATCTCTACTTTCATCACAAGAAGAAGAATGAAAAAGATTTTGACAACAGTTTATTTCTGTATACTCCAGATATTAAGAGTATTTATTTCTATTTACTATATATACAATAGATGAATACCCAAATATGAGTATTTATATTATGATTTCTTTTGTTAGTTTATTCTTTTTTATTTTGATCTTATTCCTTGTATTCAGTCATCTTGTTTATTTGGATCGAGAGAAAAATGATAACTCAATAAGAAAAAGATTGTACTACGATAGAAGATGGTTCCACTTGTTTAAACTTGACAATCAACATGAAGGCAATTTAATTCCATTATGTGGATCCAAATAGAATAAGTCTATGCAGAATATAAAAAACTCCTACTAGGTTACATAGTTTAGTTACAAATTTTCTTTAAATAAAAGGTCAATCTGAAATAGATAATGAATGATTCCATTCTTTTTTCTTTTTTTGATGAGGTTTTGAAAGAGTATGAAAGCAAGATAGAATTTCCGGAGAATAATGATAGAGTTTCGTGGAGTTTCTCCATTCTTTGGGAATGGGAAGTTCTTACAATTTTCCTTCTAGATGAGGATAGGAAAGGGATATAACTTAGTGGTAGAGTGTCACCTTGACGTGGTGAAAGTCATCAGTTCAAAACTGATTATCCCTAAACCTAATGTGAGTTCTTCTCTTTTTATTTCTGTTCGCTCATTTTTATATCGTGAAAAAAAAAGAGGCTAGGGGGTTTACATTTGTAATGTATTAGTTGGAATGTCATTTCATACCCACCATAAAAGATAAAGTCTAAGCTGTCATTAGAAGGTTGATACATATCAACGTTTCAATGAACATTCTATCCTATAATGGAGGACAAAAACTCATAATTTCTCACATTGTTAGTAATATATATATATGTATATTTAACAATAAAACAACAATAATAATTGCGGGTATATGGTTTGAAGTAAACAATACAAATGACCAAAAGTTTTTTCAATGTCTTTCTTTGCTATTACTCTATCATCTTATAACGTTAGTAGTTTCTAATAAGCAAAGTTGTTAATAACTTCATTTTGCTGGTGGGTGTTCCCTTAGCTTTAAGTCGTTCTTACTTAAAAATCAATACATGAAATTTTGATGAATCTGAAAGAATCAATACATGAAATTTTGATGAATCTGAAAGAAATTGTACTTCGAAGTGATGCGTACGGAATTCGAGAAGGATGTATCCATGTTGTCAGACCAAAAAAAGTAACCGCTCAAGATATAATGTTACCACCTTCTGTGAGAATAATTGATACTACACAACATATAGCTAACATAAATAAATCAATTACCTTAGATATATCATTACAAATTGAAAAAGGTCGCGGATATATTATCCAAAATCCAAATAATTACAATTCTAAGGATGGAATTTTTCCTATAGATGCTGCCTTTGTCCCTGTTCAAAATGTCAATTACAGTATTCACTCCTATTGGAGCGAAAATGAGATACAAGAAATTCTATTTCTTGAAATATGGACGAATGGAGGATTAGCGCCTAAAGAAGCACTTTATGAAGCGTCTCAGAATTTGATTGATTTTTTCCTTCCCTTTCTGAATGCAAAGGAAGAGAACATCGATGGAACAAATAGTTTAAGCGACAATATTACTCCTTCCTTACCTATTTCGCATATATCGACTGATTAGAAGAGAATAGATTTTGATCAAATGTATATTGACCAATTAAACTTCTCTACTAGGGTATATAACTGCCTCAAAAAGGCCAATATAAATACAGTATCGGACCTCTCGAATTACAGGCGAGAAGATTTAATGAAAATCAAACATCTTGGGGAACAATCTGTCAAAGAAATATTGGAATTTATGCGAAATATTGGAATTGATTCACTGGCGGTTTAGATTTATCAATAAATAGTTATATTGAAATAAATAGAAATAAATACTCTAATATATAAATAGTAGAGTTATTATATTTATTTATTGATAGTATAATTTAATATCATAAACTGATATATCTATATTTATATTACCTATATTAGTTTATATGACAGTTCCTAGGTATATAAGTATCAGATATTTATGATATTATAAATATCTAAAAGAGATATCTATAGGTATATTTTTTTCTTTTTTCACTGCTAGACGTACATTTTTTCAGAAAGAAAAAAATCATTTGACAGAATTTCCAATTAACAAGCAAATATTCAATTATTTGAATCATTTAAAGTGATTGAATTGAAAGGTTCACTTTCAAAATCTGCCTCAATTTTCAATATCAGTATAACTGATATATTTTATTATGACCTTATATTTATAAGTTAAGCCTAAATATATATAGTCATAATAGGTTTATATATATAATAGGTCATATAAATGGAGAATAAATTAATAATATAATAACTCTTATATAGGCCATTATTATATCTTAGGTTTAAGTTGATATCTCACTTATATTTAAATTATTTTGGTATCCATTTATCTTCTAATATAAGAGTTATGAAAGTTGATGTATATTGTTAAACCTAAGATACTTGTAAGTTGTATGAATTATAATACTTGTATCTTTTTCTTTGCTAGTATATTGTTTTCATTGAGAGTACTGTCATGAATTCAATTTCAATTTGGAGCTCAGACAGTGAATGGCTGATTCATTTCCACATGCATCCAAAATTTTGGTACTGTTTTTTCTTCTTCGTAGATTATTGTAACATGTCTAATGTTAAATATTGTTCTTGTGTCGGATAACTGATTGTGTTGTTCAGTGAAAATTTCAAATTACTCTCAATTTACAGCAGTTTACTTGGCAAGTCTCCTGCTTATAGCTTTTGTTTCAGGGTCACATCATCATATATGATGCCACATCAGCAGGCCGGTCTATCAGTTTAATGAGTGCCTTCACATACCATACAAATTGATCTCAGTCTCTGAATTTTGTTAGGCTGTGCTCTAGTCCTCATCGGTTCATTAATTCAAGGATAGAGTGTTTCATTAATTCAAGGATAGAGTGCTTCATTAATTCAAATATTTTGAGAGTTTCCTTGCAAAATCCATTTTGCGCACATTTTTCAATCATATCATTTCATTCCATGAGATGACATCTCTTTGAGGCATTTTGTCAAACAATTCAGGGGTTTTGTCTATGATTCCACATCTTGCATATATATCTACCAGGGCATATTTAACTATAACATCTAACAAAAATTCCCCTATGAAATAATGAGTAGACAGGGGTAGTCACCTTCCTTTTTACACTCTCCCTTCTCCTAAGATCTAAGTGGCTATAACGCTTTGACTAGATATACTAACATGTGGCTACTTAGATTCTTCATAGGAATCTATTTCTTTTTAAAACAATTGAAATTTGACAAAATTATGTAACTAATAATATGTTACAATGATTCTTTGTATAAATCAAAATTCATATTTTTATCAAAACAAGTATATATTTATATTGCTATATAACTAATTATATAATGTTAAAACACATTTAATTTTTCCCTATATTTCCCTATGGGCGTGGTACCTCTTATAGGTGCAAGTGCTAGTATATTGTTTTCATTGTTAAATCAAAACAAAATACGAAATCCGCTTATAAAGAAAGAGGACACGTCAGCTTCAGTTATTAATTGTGTGGAGTCATTCAAATCTATTATTATATTTAAACCTATTATTATTATTATGTTAAAAAACCCTTATATTAATTTGTGGTTTTCTATGACACTACCAATGTCCCAAATTCCTAGTTTTCAACTTTGTTCTTTTGTTGATTAATTTATGTCTCATTCTTTCAATGGTTGCAACTATCTTGATTCAATCATTCAAGAAAGACAAAAATCGCAAGACTTGATATTTTCATCTCCAACAACCTGTTAATTCTAGTTCTCGTATATTTTTGTA
Organism: Sequoia sempervirens; assembly: GCA_007258455.2. Taxonomy (NCBI): domain Eukaryota; kingdom Viridiplantae; phylum Streptophyta; class Pinopsida; order Cupressales; family Cupressaceae; genus Sequoia; species Sequoia sempervirens. The sequence goes on along the minus strand of VDFB02271358.1, from coordinate 147,446,475 downwards.
CAAAAGTTTGTTCATAACAACTAATTGAAAATTCAAATTTAAATCTAGATTTTAAATTTTTTAAAATTATTTTTATGCTTCTAAAATTAATATAGATTAATTCACATCTATAAATTTAATCTAAAATAATAAATAAATAAAATAAAATTTAACACTAATTCTTAAAATATATACAAATAATTTCTAATTATTTATCAACTTCTAGAGTAAATATTGTGACAAATAAAATGCTATCAAAAGTTCAACCAAAAAAGGTAATATACGTAAGGCTATTCTAAACCCTAAAAGCACCAACAAAAAAAATTATTTCAAGAATTTAATAAGTCTCACAGATTGTCCTTTAATACAAGCTTAGGTCTCTTTGGGGTGAGTTTATGCCCACAAGGGTTTTTCCATTTATATCAAATGTAAAGGTTTGCATTTTATGAGTTTTTTAATTTATTATATCGCTTCTCCATTATTTTATTGATATAAATTTATAGCCTTAATCACATCACAATCAAAGTAAACTCTATATTGCTAATTATTTACATTGTGAACCATTTAGCTTGTATTTCAACACTATATGTACATATACATTGAGGTCCTCTTTGGTGGGACCATCAGTATATTTCAAATGTGGATCTTCTTTCTCATCACTTTTAATGTTTGGGTCTTGTTACTCAATGATTGTTTAGGTATGGCTTATTTTCTACACATACCCACTACTTCTTCAAAGAGGGTTTGGATGTGAACCCATTTTCTTCAACACTTTTAATACTTCTTCAATAACCCTTTTTGACCCATACTTTGGTGTTGTTTAGGATTTTTCTCATTTTCATAACAACCTTTACTAAGACACGCATTAGTGCTTGAAGATCCTATCCTTGTATCCTTGAGCCAAACATTGGTGCTCATTTAGGTATGATTTATTTTTTTCAACACCCCTCATTGAGCAATAGTTTGGAGCTTATACTTTTGTATTGTAGCTTGGAATCCTTGTGCCATGGTTTAGGTGTGGTCTTCTTTCTTCAAAACCCCTAGTTGGGATGTACTTTTGTGTCGGTTCATGTGTGGCTCAATGAGCCACACTTTCATGCTTAGAGTTGTGGATTATAAGTTGTTATTCATGAGCCATATTTTGGACTTTGGTTCCTTAACTTGGTACCTTTGTGCCACAAATGGACTTTGGTTCCATGGATCGACATCCTTGCATGTCATAGTTTGGTGTAGGCCGGCATCCTTGAGCAATACTTTGGTGCTATTTTGAGTGTGACTCAATGAACTACATTTTGGTATTCAACATTGTGGCTCCTAACCTAGTATCATTAAGCCCATTTTATTGTGGCTTGGTATCCTTGAGCCACACTTTCGTGCATTGGGTTGTGGCTCCTAGCCTTGTATCCTCAAGCAACACTTTTGTGCTAGTTCAAGTGTTCCTCAATGAACAACAATTTGATGCTCGAGATTGTGACTCCTAGCTAAGTATCCTTTAGCTACAATTTGTTGATTGATGTTGTGGCTCCTAGCATAATACCTTAAGCCACATTTTTTTGTTGCTTCAAGTATGGCTAAATTAATATGTACATAATTAATATGTCTAAGGGATATATAGTAAGTATACTCCTAGAAAGAGCTTTCAGATATACATTTATAAGCCTAAATGGATTAGACTTATAAACCTCATTAGATATCTCAGTTATTAGGTTATTCATTATAATTAGAGTTATGAATTAGACTATAACCTATTTAATTATTACTTCTTTAAACCTCTAATTTATATTATTACTTCTTTAATTATTATATTATAAGTGATAACTCATTCATTTAAACCTATTATTTATAATGGCCTATATAGAGATCCAATCGCTTTTATTATTAAATAAGTCTCCAGGTTCGAATTTATTATATCAAGAATTTAATAAGTCTCATTTCTCTCCAGAATCTGCACCATCAGAAAGAGCTCAACGTCCTGATTCCAACGCAACTTGAACGGAGTGAAAAGGAGTCTGTTTGTGCAAGTTATGGCCAGTCAAACCTTGGGTCAAACTAAGATCAGGGGCATCTAGGAAGCGAAAAAAAGGATGTCAAAAGTTGTTGAAGTTGGCGTCATATAAATGGAGAATAAATATAAGGTCATAATAAAAACCTACATATCAACTTATTATAACTTATATCTCTTATTTAGGCTTAACTTATAAGAGTTTTTATAAGTTGATATAGTCTATTTAGTTGAGTCTATGTGAGTTGCTTGATTCTCAGCCCTTTTTTGCATTATTACTTCTTGAAGTATTTTGGGAAGGCTTCATTTACAGTATTTGGAAGTTTCTAATTGTTGTTGGAGGTTAAAGTCTTTGTATTTTTGGAGTTTTCTCATAGTTGACTATAGGGTTTTCATTTCATCCTATTGTGATTATGTTGAAAAGGGGAAACTATAAAAAATGGAGATATGGTATCATAAAACATCTCATATGGCTTCATTTGTTGCCACATTTATGTTCCCCTTCCTAGTACTAATAGTAAGAAATTTGCATGAAATTGCAAAAGGGATCATGTCCTAGGAGTTATTACAATGCATATTGATGATGCCACTTTGAATTCTATTGATCATTTTGAGTGTCCTCATATTCTTTGGATTAAAATTTGGGAGATACATGGAGATTCTGATACTCAGCTATTCCTAGATGATCATGTTTTAGATTTTCTTGTGCCTCTTCATTTTTCAAACAGGATACCCTATGATCATGCTACTATGCAGGAGTTTGAAGTTTTGGAATATTTTGAATCTTTATATGAGGGTGACGAGGGTTCTTCAGATGCTTCTTCTCCATCAGGGATAGTTGATGTACCTTCACCTTTAGTGATTCGTTGTGCAGAGTCATTGATTGAGGCTCCTATCATTCCTATTCAACAAGACATATTTAATTATACACAAAAAGGCCCACTCCAATCCATAAGGAGACTTATTCCTTTAGAGCTTCAAGTTGATATATAAATTAATATATGAGTTATATATTAATATGAATGAATCCCTTTTTACTTTTGCTTTTATTTGCAAGTTGATGTTTCTTTTTCTATATATCCTATAGGCTTCGATCCTGGGACATATCTAATTCATACAACTTGTACAATCTGTGAGACTTATTAAATTTTTATATTTTTTGAGAATAGACAGAATAGACAATGCCACATGTCCTCTTTCGGTTCGCCAAGATTATCGACAATCTGCTGACTCCAATACCGGAAATAGCCATGTGTCAGATGCCAATTCCTTGTAGACAATGACGTGTGCTGACTCAGAAGCCGACGTGCGATAACATGGAAGCCACCTGTCCCTGCCACGTATCGGATGACTAGACTCCGTATTGATGACAGTGTGCTAACTCATGCGCGGTATGCTGACAGGGATGATGACTCATATGCTGACTGGACATGCCATGTATATGCTGACTGGATACGAATGACACATGTCAACGCATGATTCGTTGACCTTGCTGACGTCACCTGCCACATCATCGTGCCACGTTGATATGTACGGACCGTACGGACTGCCACGTGTCAACTTCTGATTGGTCCATTTCAGATTTCGTACCTCATGCTGACGTCAGATGTATGGATGATGACATCATCACTGTACCTTCAAGTCCACCAAGTCAACCTAAAACTTTGACCAGCTGTATCTTGAGCATACGATGTCGGATTTCGACGAAACGAACGCCATCAGAATCATCTTGACGAGCTCTTCACGATGATGCCAACTTCAACAACTTTTGACGACATCATTTTTTTCACTTCCTGGACACCCTCTGATCCCAGTTTGACCCAAGGTTTGACTGGCCATAACTTGCACAAACGGACTCCTTTTCGCTCTGTTCGAGTTGTGTTGGAATCAGGATGCCGAGATATTTCTGATGGTGTAGATTCTAGAGAGAAATGAGACACTTCAATTTTCACTAAAAATATCCACTGGATCACTTTCTTTCTGTCTCACAAGACTTGGCATGTCATCTGCAAGTGGGAGAACATCGTGCCCAAGTGCTTTACCTCCAACCACGGACCAATGGTTCCTCACACACCTTCCTAACTAGAAGTGTCCTTTCCCTTCAACAAAGGGATTAGTTAAGAACCCTCTAGTAATTTCCATTTGAGCTCTAGTGTTGTGCCCTACTCAAACAATATCGTCAAAAAACTATGGAGACCTTCCAACTATGAATGACACTTTGATTGTGTTAAGCATCTGGAACATAGTGAACTAACAAGTGCAAGCGTAGACTATTGCACTCACTTTGGGAAAATAATTTGTAAAATATACAATCACTACTTTCTTGGAGCGAAGTCGTTCGTTCACCCACCCTACTTGACTTGGAGAACTTAACCTGACCTATAGTTAAAACATATTGTAGAACATTGGTTAAAATTTCATATAGATTTTCATTTATAAAATGATGGGCCTTTATCTAATTCATACTCCTAGACACCTGTAAATATCAAGCATAACACTGCTCCTTGACTACTGTCCACATTGAGTATAATACTGCCCCTAGACATCTGCCAATCTTGAGCATAGTACTGCTCCTTATTAAGTCATAATTTATTTAGATAATTCTTCCTGAATTTAAAAGACACATGATACATTCACGTAACATCTTGGACCTTGGCAACTGCCTCTTGTTTAAAGTTCTTACCTACTAAGTCAATAAACAACTTGATTGGTTATACTTTACTAACCTTGAATACCCAAGTTACATTCTCGTAACTTCTTGGGACTTGGAAACTACCACTTATTCAAGTCCTTCATATTAACCATGAGAGTATTTGATCTCCCCTTCTATTCACAAGTAGTTGATATTGATGACCCACTGTCTTTGACTAGACTCTCTCTTGGTCACGACTAAAAGTATTGAAAAAATGATCAACATATATAAGTAATAATTATTAATCTTAAATCAAAGATTCCTTCTTATAATAATATCGTATGTCCAATTTTTAGTTTACTATAGCATCCATTCTTAGAATGTGAAGACTCACTAAGTAAACAACTCATCTGGGTAATTAGTAATTTTAGAATCAAAAACCCGAGTTACTTTCACGTAACTACTTGGGTCTTGGCTACAACCACTTGTTCAAATCTTTACCATAACCTTTGAGAGTAACTACTCTCGAGATATAATATTTATGTGTCACCAAAAAATGTATAGTTGACATTTTTATGCTCATTTGAGTCTTTCTAATGGACTTTGGCTTGATTTTTCTTGGGTTTAATGTTGTAATGAGGTCAAAACATTCACTTTAGGTCCTAAACATTCAAACTATGATGTCTTGTGAAGGTGTTGCAAAGTGTTGTAAAACATTTGTACACTTTTCTAGACTCTATTCATTACAATTCACCTAAAAATAATATTTTCATCACTTATTAAGTCCTATTTTGAAGCATTGTAAAGTCTTGTAACAAGATTTCATGCTTCTCTAGGCTTAATTTCACTATTTACACCTTTCTTATGCTTTATTTGACCCCTTAATGCACTTTCCAGCCATTTTCAAGTGTGTTTTTGAGGATATCCCCATTGGAAAACATTTAATGCCCTGTAATTCCTGACACCCACTTAATTTGCTTAAGTGGGACTAAGTTGCCAATAGTGGTGACTTAGTCTTTTTTGGTACAAAACTCAAAATAATTTTAAATTTCTATTGGGAATTTGTCCTCTAACCCTTGAGGTCGGCCTATGATGTCTTACTTTCAATTTTTTTTAATAAAATTAGGTATAAATAAGGGTTTTTCTCCTTATTTTACATCTCCTCCTACACTCTCCTAATTCACAAGCATTCAAGCATTCATCAAGTTATCAAGCAAATCGAGCATTATCAAGTCAATTCATTGGAGAATTTCATTGCATATCTTCAGATTTTGAACATCAAAGGTGTGGTAAATTTATGAAATTTGCATGTTATCTATTTATCATACTCTTTTCATTTCATTTCATTTCATTGTTTAGGTTTTGATTACCAAAGTGGGGTTTGACCAAGGAAAACCCCTATTCTCTAACCCTCAACCATTTTTTCCCTTTTGCATGTGTGTTTACAGAATTTTGTATGCAGATTTATCAAGAAATTAGGTGTTGAAAGGTGGTCAACAAGTCTACAAAGTCAATCAAGTCAACACAACCCTAGTTCAAGCTTGGAGAGGCTTTCTACCCCATTTTTTGCAGAATCAAGTGTGGACACTTGTCAGAAAAGAAAGTGCAGACCTGAGGCTACAATATTATGTCTTGAATTTCTTGAGATTTGTAGGACTAAGTCGCCACTAGTGGCGGATTACTCTCGCTTCTAGGCCTGAAAACTGATTTTGACATTTTTGGATACCCATTTGGCATATTCCGGTTCCGTCAAAGTTTCCTGAAATTGGGAGTAAGTCACCTAGCCTAGCGTATGTGTCCCAGTCAACATTTTCAATCAATTTTTTTAGGATTCTAGAATATTCCAACATCAAGCTTTAGATTCTAGGTGCACCTCTTTCATTTTGTTTTGTTATTTCATCATTTAGTTGCATTTTTAGGCATTTCTGCATATCACATTGTGTTTTCCAGCACTTTACATTTTCTAAGTTTTGCATCATTAGGACATTTCAATTTTAGATTAGAGCATTAGAACATCTTAATTAGGCATAACACATCTCATTTACATTAATATTGAGTGTAAACCCTTGCATTTTGGACCCCATCCAATCCCCTTTATCCTTTTAGGTGAAAAACCTTAGGAGGAGCAAAGCATTGTGAGGGCAACCCAAAATCATTGTTTACAATTTAATAAAACATTAACCTATTTGATCATAATATGGTATACCAATTACATATACTAATTCCCCATAGTGATGGTTATTTTTCCATGAAGGATATAACTTTTATTAGGTTTTAAACTATCTTGGTAAAAGCTGTAGTATTGTTTACTAAGGATATATTCAACTATAGACCAACTGGTTCTACTATCATAAGACATATTAATAAGAGAATCCCACTAAGGTGGTCAAAATAATGAGATTAATATAACATCATGGACATTGGATTCCCCTGTTACGTTCCAATAACATCTAGGGTCTAGACTATTGGCTATCATAACCAATAAGGTTTGCCATTCACCTATTCTTAGGCTTTTTAGACAAATGATGATGAAACTATGCCATCATCTTGACATAAACATGGTCATTTAGATAATATTGACATTATGTCATACAGACATGAAAATATCATTATTTGAGCTAAATAAAGGATTACTCCCTCTTACTTACATTTTAAAACTTCCATTAACAAGTCATAAGGTTGGGTTCTCAATTCATCATAAGAGATGATAGGATTTATGTTAGAAATATGAAATAGATTGAATAAACTAAGGAACTTTTAAAGAGAAAATCAAAGCTACATAAACTGGAAAAGCATAAAGAATGCACACCAGGACTCCAAGAGATTATGCAATGTCGATATGACAATATTGCATTAAGAGCTCCAGAGCTAAAAAGATACAAAGTAAGATACCTGAATGGATGAAAATACAAGCTAGGTAGTGAGTTTATATAGAACTTAGGAGAGGAGGTAGGTGGAAAATCCAACCAATAGGAATCAACCACATAAAGTGGAGATGGACCACCAAAAGTGGAGGATGCCACCAAAAATGGAAAGTGGTTCCACCCTTTAAGGAAGGAGACACCTCATCACTTATCTCCTAGTTATTAAATAATAAACTCACTTTATTATCCTAAGCAAAATTTAAGTGTAGGAAAAACCTAGGACTAAGGGAAAATAAATTAACACACTAGGAAAATAAAAACCTACACCAACAGTTTATGTTATGTAGTAACATCAAGATTATGAGCAACTAGATCATGTGCTCAACCCTCAAATTCTTATTACTCAAGCACCATAACATGCTATTTATTCTCATTTAGCTCTTTTAAGAAAATATACAATAAACTTTTCTATTTCCATAGCATTTGAATCCATATTCTCTATTGTGAACTCATATATACTATACTATATTTGGAATACATAAAAGCATCATTTCATTCATATTTCTAGAGTTATCAATACTAAAATATCATTATTTAGTCTCTTATTTTCAGACTACGTAAGCTCATTCTTTTAATCATTCATAAGAAACTCTTTCTTCAAAATATACTTAACATTATCATAATAAACTCTTTGATAAGAAGATAACAAGTTTGCAACAATTAAACCATTCCTGCAAATTCTAACTTTTAGCTGCAACTAGCTCCATCTTGAATGCTCTAGCTTGACAATGCTCAACTACACTCCTTCAATTAGTTTAACAGTTGCTTACACTTCTGTCTCAGATAATGCAATCTCTAATAACTTAGAAATATCATTTCACAACTACTACTTGCTATTATTACTCCTTTAAACTGATTTTGCAACTCTAAAATGCTTATGATAAATAGACACAAACTATATGCCTCCTTCCCAATCCTTTCAACAACCAAAACAAAGAGAAATCAACTTGTATTTATAAGAAAATCTTTCTCAAAATTAATGCATTACACTATTGCAGATTATGACACCATATTTATGATTGTACCACCTATTTTTTGTTTTAGAAACTAACTCTTAAAGAGGCTGGACCAGCTCTAGTTATGCCACAATTTGAAGCAATTTATCACCATTTATATTGCATCTTTGAATTGTTTTTAATGCCCAGCTATAGGCGCCTCTATGGGAGTTGGTTACATAGTAAAAAGAAGCTCCTAACATATGTTCATCACCCCCCTTTTGGCCACGTAGAAGTCCGATTTTAACAGCTTACAAAAGTAGTTTGAAACATTAACAAAAGTTGACTTAGGCGCCCCATTTTGGAGGGGTCGACCCTTTCCTAGTTTGCTGATTTTAAATGTTACCTCCCTAGTAAAATTACCTCTACTAGTAAAATTTGATAAGAAGGTTCAGCTCGTGGCGGTTGATATCCATCCAACTATAAATGTTACCTCCCTAGCATAAAATTGTTTGTGTTCCCATAAATTATACATTATACTATTCATTGTAATCTACGAGATACGATATTTCTTATACACGCTACTTAGTCGAGCATATTTATATTGATTTTGATACAAAAACTTTGTGTTCACATAGTATAATCTTAAAAGTTTGTATGAACACAAAGTTTTTGTATCAAAATCAATATAAATATGCTCGACTAAGTAGCGTGTATAAGAAATATCGCATCTCATAGATTACAATGAATAGTATAATGTATAATTTATGGGAACACAAACAATTTTATGCTAGGGAGGTAACATTTATAGTTGGATGGATATCAACCGGCACAAGCTGAACCTTCTTATCAAATTTTACTAGTAGAGGTAATTGCCTCTCGAAGAGCTTTAATTCATATCATCATTTCTTTGCAATATTTAATAGGTATTATAAAATCTTCTTATTATATCACATATCTATTTATATATTTATTTTAAAACAATGAAACTATTTGATTTTAATGCATACGCATACCGTAATATATATAAGATCATTTGTATATACAAATATCATAACAACGAGATTGATACTATTTCAATTTCGATAATTATAATATATATAATGATTAAAACATTAATAAATAAATACTAATAATCCTATAGCTTTCTATAAGGAAAACTAAGCTTGACTTGACTTACTCAGTTTAAAAAGTATCCAATACCTGACCTATGCATAGATATTGAACTCAGATGGCTTTACTTTTAGGTCCTTATCCATACCCCTCTCCTCGGTGATACTCCCCTTCTCCCTCTAGAGGGTGTGAAGTCCTTCCTGCATATCCACTTAGAAAAAAAATGTGTAGTTAGCCATAAAATTTTCATCACATTTCATATCATTACATATTCATCAATATTTCATTTAAATACATAAATCCATTATATCACATGTAATTCATCATAGCTTTCATCTTTCAAAGTTTCATAATTACGTAAATCATCAATGTATTTAGCATAAGGTGAAAAGTAAATTGTAATTGAAAGATGGGGTGTAACAACACAAGTATGATATATAAATATATCTAAATCAATTAATCAAGTTTGTATTCTTACAATAATCCAAGATTTGAAGGAATGAATTTTTAATAAACAATGATATGGACATAAAAGTTTTGGATATATTGTCACATAAAATTACACCCTACTAAACTTAGGATCAACATTCCAATGACACAATGGAATTGGCCTCAAGGTGTGAGACCTTGTAGATGAGTTCAGATCTCTAAAGAAGGCTGAATTCCTTTTCTAACCAGAGTATAGATGTGTTGGTCTAACCCAACACATGGAATCCAATAACCAATCCTATTCTACCAAATTGTAGAGGGAAAAGGGGAGAGAAAGAATGATGAAAGCTAAAAGATGGTGATGCACCTAGATTAGATTGTTTCTTCTTTCTGAGAACTACACAATAAATCAATTAAAATAATCATAATGACTCACATAATTCTCTACTCTATTAGCTTCCAAGGGCACATATGGAGGTTAGGGTCTAACAAGATGTTGGAAAGAAAGGAAATATTCATAACCAACACCTACAAACATAATTAACATAGCATACATGCATATAAAATGATAAAAAAAAATTCAGACATGAAGGTAAGAGAGATAACACATCCAAAGGAGAGAAGAGGTAAAAATGGTAACTTTCATTAATACAAAGGCATAAAAGATAGTATTACAGTTGCAAAATGTAAAAATTACATGTATCTACAAGAGAAACGAGGGAAGAACCCTTACATTGAGCACAAAAGTGCCTTGTATCATCCGCAGGTCATGAAAGAGAAGAGTGCATATGATTGGGTAAGAAAACCTAGTCAAAACCCTTATAAATCAGGTGCAAACATGTGGACATATAAATTCAAGAAAAAATCCCCCCATAAAGGCCTTGACATCCACACCATGCTTCCTCATTAATGAATATGTAAGTGAAGAATAAAAACCACCACAAAATCTGACTATGAATGACCCTTTGACAAAAAGTGGTCTACAAACAATGAATGAAGCATGGATGCTATTTTTTCCACTTGCAACTGATAAAACATGCATTTAAAATCATCAATATAGCCTCAAGAATTAGATCAGGTAGTTGGGAAATTCACTGCAACATTAATGGAAAAATTGTGAAAATCTAGTAGAATGTCCAAAAGTTTGTGTTGGGTCCAAAATCTCGATAGGAACTAAAGGCGACAATAACTAGACAACAAATTTAGAAACAAAAATTGGTTTTAGACTTTTAGACAAAAAGTCCAAAATTTTGAAAAATAAAGAAGAGGGATTGGGATTACGGATCCAAAATTGATCCAGACTTTTGGACCAAAGGTGCAAAAGTCCTATCGAGTCTCAAAATTTTGACAAGAATGAATGGAAGAAAGGGGACTAAGATCAAACATCCTAATTTGATTTAGAATTGTGGATCAAAGGTCAAAAAATACAAAAGAAACTTGATGTTTTGAAGAAGAAAGAGATTAGGTTCAAAAGTGGAAAACAAATTGGGACTTTTGGACCAAAGGTGCAAAAGTCCATTTGGGTCCTAAAAATCCAACGGGACCAAAGAAGAAAGAGAAGAAAGATTGAGAGCAGGAATCCTGATCAGATTTAGACCTTTGGACAATTTTTTTTAAAGTTCGAAAGAATCCCAAAGTACTGATGAGGAACAGATCTGGAATTTTAGAACTTAGTCTAAAAATCCCTTCAAGATATGAAGTTTTGATGGAATGAAAGAATAAAGAGAAGAAATATTGAGGATCAAGAAAAAATTAACTTTCATCCAAATGTTTGATCAAGAGCGAAGACCTCGACAAAACAAAAGAAAGAGTGAAATCGAGAATGGAAAATGAATTTGAACATTTGAAAAAAAGGTGAAATGTTCAATCGAGACCCAAAGCTCTGAAAAGACGAGATCGAAGAAAAGAGAAAGTAGGAAATGAAAAGAAAAGAAAACTTTTGGAATTTATCTAAAAGTTTGTTTGGAACCCAAAATTTCAAAAGGATAGATTGAAGAAAAGGGAAAGTGGGAACTTAGAAGGAAGGCAGACTATTGGACTCAATCCAAAAGTCCATTTGGAACTCAAAGTTCTGAAAGGGTAGATTGAAGAAAAGGGAAATTAAGGAAGAACCTAGATATTTGGACTTTGTCCAAATGTCTCTTTAGGATTCGAAACCTTGAAAGGACATGAAGAAGGAAGGAAAAGAGGAAAGGAGGAATGGACTTGGACCTTGGTCCAAATGTTTGTTTCAGACTTGAAACCCTAAAATGACAAAAAGAGAAAAAGGAATGGGAAATTAGGGATTGGGAAAACATTTGGACCTTGGTCCAAATGTTCATTTGGGACTTGAATCCTTGAAAGGACTTGAAGTAGAAAAGGGAAGCAAGAGGAAAAGGCCATATTTTGGACATTTTACAAAATGGTTTTTTTAGTGGAGATTGGGAAAGGGGTAATGCAACTACTAGAGGAAATTGAGTATGATAAACCTTTAGGATATCTTAGATCATTTATAATTAATGGGAATCACAAGTGGATGGCACAAGGTGACAACCTTTTGGCAAATTCTATGAGATGATTGCCTGCTAATCATGGAATCCAGAGGGCCTTATCAGTCCATTAGGTACATAGTCATAAGCGGAACTGCAACAACTAGCATTCCTAAAAAAAAAAAAAACATGTGCAATATTGCACTTGGATGCAAATAAAACATTTAGATCATACATTCTCTTAAGGAGAATGTAGGGATTGTAGCAACACTTCTTGGAAAAGTAGCAACTAAGCTAATATGTACATGAATTTAGAAAAATAAAAACTAAAAAAATCTACCTCTGTCAAAGACAAACCTTTTGAAGGATTTGATCTCCCTCATACCATAGTTGCATTCTTCACCCAGCTACAACCATTAAAAAACATTTTCCCATATGCAAGGAGTTGCACACACTATCTATATGGTGAAGAGTCATTTCACTGTAAAATTTTTCATGGTAGGGCATCCATATAATGTAAGTGTTAGATTCTTTTAACACTAGTGCCTTGCATGAAAAACAATAGTAAGGGTAAGTGATATCAAGTTTCCACAATCCATAACATAATTGCTAAGTGATTTATGGATTCAATTGTGTGTAATTTTTTGGAATCAATGTTTTGGATCACACTCCGTGACCCATAATTAGGATGACAGCTAGGAGCACCAAGAGAAAAAAATGGGAAATTTTAGACCTAGACCATTCTTAAAAAGATCAAGAGGAGAGAGGGAAAGATGCATGTGGGCCAAGACAACAAGGACATTAAAAAATTGAAAGAAAAGAAAACAAAAAATAACCAATAAATGTAACTAAATAATTGAGACAAAAAAAAAATGATAAATCAAAAGAAAATCCAGAAGCTATACAGATTTATGATATGGATTGTGGAAACTTATTATCATTAAAAGAAAAATTGACAAGACCTAAAGAGAAAGATAGAAGGATATAAAGTAAAAGAGAAATGACTAAAATTAAATTGAAAACAAAGAGATGAAAGAAAAATAAATCTAAATACAAATCTATAAATCAAGAAAACAATCAAACAACCAAAACTAAAAGGAGAAAATTAAAAACATAATAAAATAAATGACACAATTATATATATATACACATAATTATACAAACAACTGACAAATATATATACAAATTAATTATATACCTACCTAATAATTACATACAAACGAACTATAATTATTTTGTAAGTAACTTACATACAAATATAATTTTTATTTTTATTTTTAAAAAAGGGGGTAAAAATTTTATTCAATCAAATCCAAATTACAAGGCAAAGGCCAGAGGCCCACCAGACCAAGACCACCACAAGAAAAACCAACAACCACATTACATATTCCTGTCTTCAACTAATAACCTCTCCAAGGTTTCATGATAATCAAAGGGTAACTCCTCCCTTCCACTGATATCCCAGCCATCCACATTCTCAGAGGCCCACTTTGCTAGACAATCAACCACTTTGTTCCATTCTCTAGGGATGTGACAAAAGGAGACAGAAGCCAAGGAACTGCATAGACTCAGGATCTGTCTGACTACAGAGGATAATTGCCAACTAACATCCTCCAACCTCTAGTTATTTAGCATATCCACAACAATCTGAGAATCAGATTCACAAATGATCCTCCTCCAGCCTAAAGAGTAGCCACGCTCAATTGCAATCTTAATAGCAAGGGCCTCCATCAGATTATTAGAGTGTTGACCCTTGTAAATAGAAAAGAAAAAGACCGCACTGCCATCATTACCCCTACCAATACCCCCAACCCCAACATGACCAGGGTTCCCACGAGAAGAACCATTAGTATTAATCTTAAGGACCCCCATAGGGGGAGACGACCACCTTCCATCACAACAAATCCGTTTCCTGACATGACGGGGTGTTCTCCCAGTGATGCTTCCCCCTCTATTATCCCCCAGGTTCAAATTTCACAAAATAGCAAGATCATTGGGATCAATATTTTCAGACCTATCACAGTTAGCAGAAATAGTCTCCTAAAGCCTGCTAATTATCTTCTTCCACAATTGAAAACTTCCCAATTTGAAGCCACAAAAACTCTACAGTTCCTCTCCAGCCAAAGGTTCCAGAGAATCAAAACAAGCCCCACAGACCAAGCTACTTGCAAGAAAGAAGTCTTTGTTGGAGGCCTGCCCAGACTCTCCCAAAATTCAATTAGGGATGTAGCATGAATACAACCATGATGCCAAGGCTCCCACCATCTATGCCATATCTCTCTAGAAAAAGGGCAAAGAAAGAACAAATGGGAGGTACATTCCTCACTATGTGAACAAAGGAAGCAAATAGAAGGTCCCTGAAAACCACGCTTGTGAAGATTTTCCCAAGTGAGGCACTTGTTTTGAGCCACCAACCATAAGAAAAAATTACATTTGGGCCAAGAAAAGTTGTCCCAAACCTTCTTCCACCAATGCACCTTAGCAGGACCACGTAAGTTCTTGTCAAGCATAGCATAGCCTTGAGCCACAGAGAATTTACCTTTTGGACTCGGACTCCAAGCCATAACGTCCCTCACATTAAGGGAGCTATAGAGCCTGCCCTCCAAAACTCTAGTAAGAACAACACGATCCTCATCTGAACCACCCATGGGCCACTCCTGTGGGTCCTTCCAGCAAGCAACCATTGCCTGACCAATTCACTTGACTGTTTTAAAATGATCCACCTTAATCCAACCCACCTCAGAAAAAATATGGCAAAGAAGCTGAAGCTGAGGGAAACTAGAAAGAATGGGAGGGTGGCCATCCCAAGAATCCTACCAAAATAGAGCATTAGAGCCTCTATTACAGATCTAGAAGAGACCCTCCTTAATCAACTGAGTGACCTTCTTAAGGGTATCCCAAATACAGGAACCTTTACCTAGCAAAGCAAGTCACGGCACATCAAGGCTATCAGCACCAAGAAGATATTTGTGGGCAAGAATTCTGGCCCAATCTTGTTGTTGATTGTTGCACCACCTCCAGTATAGCTTAGCAGCCAAGGTCATGACAACAAGAGCCATAGACCTAAGACCAAGGCCCCCAGCATGCTTCGGCCTGCAGACACACTCCCACTTGACTAAACTCCACTTCGAGGAAAGGAGGCTGCCAAACCAAAGGAATTGCCGAGATAGAGCATCAAAATCCCTCACAAAGGTGGAAGGGGGAACTTGTACACAACACCTGTAAATGGGGAGAGACTGCACCACAATCTTTAGAAGAACCACTCTCCCAGTAGAAGATAACCATCTGTAATTCGAATGACTAACCTTACTCCAGAACTTATCCAAAATTCCTTGCCAGTAATCTCTACGCTGACCTCCCAAAGCCAAAGGGATCCCAAGGTACATCAAGGGAAGAGAACCGATATGAAATCTAAGGATCCTAGAAATCCTGATTTGAATAAGCTGAGGGGTATTAAAGAAATAAATGGATGATTTGTCATCATTAATACACTGACCTGAAGCCTTCAAATAGATGTCTAAGGCTCTCTTGAAGTTCACAACCTCTCTAACTCTAGCCATGCCCATCATCGCAGTATCATCCACAAATTGAAGATGAGAGTAGGAAGGAAGAGAATTGTTCCAACTCCAACCTTGGATAAGACCCTGCCCCACCTGAGATTTAATAAATTTTTCAAGACCCTCTGCCATGATAATGAATAAATAAGGAGATAAAGGGTCCCCTTTCCAAAGTCCCCGAGAAGCACTAAGCAAATATGAGGGTTCCCCATTAATGAGAACTGAGAAGGAAGAAGAGGTCACACAACTAAGAACCCAATTCACCAGCTCCTCAGTGAAGCTAAACGCCAAGATAATTTTTTGTAAGAACTCCCAGCTCACTCGATCATAAGCTTTAGCCATGTCAAGTTTCATAAACATAGCCTTCTCCTTAGAGTTAGCCATATAATGAATAGCTTCCATTGCAATCACAACACCAACCAAAATTTGTCTTCCTTCAACAAAACCCCCTGCTCAAGAGAGATTAGAGTGCTGAGGAGTGGTTTGAGTCTCTCTGCAATCAATTTGGTGATGATCTTATAAACAACATTACATAGCGCAATGGGTCTAAATTGAGCCAACTGATTAGCCCCCTCCTTCTTAGGTATGAGAGCCAAGAAAGTAGAATTCATGGACTTGAGCATCTGTTTATTCCTATGAGATTCTTGAACCACCTCGAGGAGATCAAACTTTACTATTTCCCATAACTCTTGAAAGAACTCAATTGGAAACCCATCTGGGCCAGAAGCCTTACCTTTTTTCATGTTAAACACCACTTTCTCCAACTCAGGTAACAAGATAGGACATAAAAGAGCCCCATTCATCTCAGCAGAGACCAGGTGGGGAATACGATCCAAGATGGCCCTCTCCTCATCCCTAGCTGCAAGATCCTCTCTAGAAAATAGGTTTGAAAAATAATTGACCGCAGCCCTAGAAATATCAACACAGGAAGAGAGTTGAGCCCCTTCAGGCAAGACCAGAGAGGAGATAGAATTCCCCTACCTCCAAGCCTTAATCGAATTATGAAAGAATGCAGTGTTCCTATCCCCCTCCTGAAGCCAATCAACACGATATTTCTACTTCCAGAAGATCTCCTCCCGAAGCTCCCACTCTTCTAATCCCTTAAGAGCCAAGGACTCAGCTTTACTTAGATCAAGGGTCAACCCTTGATCCCGAATCAGATGAGTGATGTTATCCAACTTAGATTGAGTAGCTATCATCTGAGCATGCAGGTTCCCAAAACATTGTTTATTCCATTTCTTAAGCTTGTACTTTACATGTTGAAGCCTCTTACAAAAAGTAAACATGGTTGTCCCATGGGCAGGCATCCCCTCATACCACTAATCCAACATAAGATCCTACAAAGACTGATCTCTTAACCACATTAACTAAAATTTGAAAGAATGGTTTTTGGTGACTCCATAAGCGGTGATAGAGAGCTTGATAGGCCAGTGATCGGAGCCTCTCCAATCAATAATTTCAGAATTGGTGATCAACCTACTGTTCATCCAATAGCAGGAAACCAAAAATCTATCGAGCCTTTTTGAGATAGCCTCAACACCACACCTCCTATTATTCCATGTGAAGAAACCATTGGTTGGCTTGACATCAATGAGATTCAAGGAACCAATCATATCCTTGAGAAGATTTGCAGAGGGTTCCAACCTGGCTAACCCACCTCGTTTTTCATCCAAACCAATAACAAAATTAAAATCACCAACCAAAATCCATTGGAGAAACAGGTCTAAGGCCCGAATGAAGCTGATGTGAGCCCAAAGATTTGACTTACCTAAAAGATCAGTTGGAGCATAAATATTGGATAAGAGACACCTTTCTCCAGTCACAAAACAAGAGGCAACTAGAGAGATAGAAGACCGATTAGAAATCCACCATAAGGGGAGCACTTTCCTCGGGTTCTAGAAGCAAGCCACCCCCCCTAAACTATTCAAAGCACCCACCCCCTACCAATTTCCTTAGGGCCAAATGTATGAAGTACAATTAGCCAAACCATCCATTGTAAGCTTAGTTTCCTGAATAAAAACCACATTGGGTGACTAAGAATCAATTAATCTGCGAACAACCTTTTGTCTAGGGATGCTGTTCAACCCCCTTACATTCCATGATAGAACAATCATTTATGGGGGTGGGAGAAGTGGGAATCAATGGGTTTCACAGACCCAAACTCAACCAAAGTATCCCCCATAATCTTGACCTTCTCTTGATCAGTCTTCCTGCCACTCCTTGATGGCTTATCAAGAGGCCCCTTTTTAAAGGATTTCTGTTGTAAGCCTAAAATAGGAGGAGCTTTGTTACCCTTTGCTGACTCTGAGGTCCCTTTAGGAGCAGGGGGTCAGGAGCCACCACAATAGATCCCTTCAGAGCCTGTGACCCTTGGAGATCCTTAGTATCCTGAACCTGAGAGGGCAGATCCGGAGCAATCTGTTCAACCAGAAGGTCCCCAGGAGATAAAATCTGATCCTCCTTCTTTGCATCCTCATCCTAAAATTCATGCAAACCCTTAGCCCCAGAAGAGAACTCGACTAGAATACCTTGCTCCTGTACCAAATCTTCAAGAACATCAAATCTGTTAAAAGTGCCATCATTGTGTCTATCCAACCAGGTTCTCTTCTTACCCTTGCCTTTGTTATGGGACTTAACTTGAGTAAAGCCCTCATTATCTAATGGTACATTAGGCACATGATCCTTCCCCTTGTCTCGCCTAGGAGGTCTAGAGGCAGCCAAGGGGAAGGGTTTAAATATGGGACATTTACGGTGTAAATGACCATATTCATGACAAATTCGACATCTAAAAGGGAGGGTCTCATAATCCAGCTACTGGATCCAAGAAGAAGATCCCATGCAAATTTCCATAGAGTCTAGTAATGGATTATTTAAATCAACTTCTACACAAATACGAGCAAAATAAATTACCTTACGATCTTGAGTTTGTGTAGCTGCTCCCACAGGTTTTCCAAGAAGCAATGAAATTGAGTGAAGAATATCTTCCCTCTGAAATTCCAAAGGAAGCCTCGACAAACAAACCCACATAAGTACCCGCGAGGGGATCTCTTCAGCAGAGTTAAAGCCCATGTGCCAAGGCTTGATGAAAAGCCCCACCTGGTTAAAGAAATAAGGGCCTCCTTCAAAAGCCCTATTCCTATCCAACATGCATGAAAAGATAACCAAAAAATAGTTATTCGCTGCCAAAATAATCTCCATATCACCTTCAGGATTCCAAACTCGACGAGCCCAGGAATCCAACATAGGTAGAGAAAGATGAAGGCCCAAAAATTTTCAAATAAGGGCATGATTACGCCAGTATTCAACATCCTCTGAAACTTGCTCAGGTTGAATAACCAAAATAGGTCGATCCTCAAATCTTTGCAAACATCCATTTACTTTTTTATTCGAAGCATCCCTTTTGAGGAGGAGACCCCATCTCCAGATAGGGGTTTACTCATCTGATCTTCCATATTGACATGCAATGAAGAAGATGGATCTGCCATCTCCAAATCCCCGGAGGAAATCTAAGACAAAACAAAACCCTGATTCTCCATGGGACAAATAACACAACCCCACCAGCAAAGAGAGAAGGAACAAGAGACCCACAGTCTCAGATCACAAAAACCACCTACCAAGAAAATGTCGAGCACAACAAAAATGCAGGATAAAAAGGTTCTCCCACAACCAGACAAGGATTGGACCCCCACGCCAATCCACACACCCCTGAGCAAAGTTAAAACCCCCCCGAGATCGCAGCCCAACCACAACCAGCAGCCGCAGTCAGAAAGAAGCTTGGAAGAGCTAGGGCACGTGGGCCCTAGCTCGCACCCAGACGATGCACAGAGCCATCGATAAGAGACATATTCCTTATATCATCTTCTAAATACAAATATAATTGAGTATATATATATACATACAAACTTATATATGTATGCAAACCAAATAATTACATGGACACAAACTATAATTACATATACTTAATGAAAACATAATTTTTTATTTGTCCTTCTAGCCTGTTCTCTTGTTGCCCGTGGGTGTTTTATTGTATTTTTCATCTCTTGTGCATGGTTTTTATTCTCTTTTGTTTTTTCCTTTGTTCAATGCCTCCATTAAAAATATATCTAAATCAATTAATCAAGTTTGTATTCTTACAATAATCCAAGATTTGAAGGAATGAATTTTTAATAAACAATGATATGGACATAAAAGTTTTGGATATATTGTCACATAAAATTGCACCTTACTGAACTTAGGATCAACATTCAAATGACACAATGGAAGTGGCCTCAAAGTGTGAGACCTTGCAAATGAGCTCAGATCTCTAGAGAAGGCCGAATTCTTTTTCTAACCAGAGTATAGATGTGTTGGTCTAACCCAACACATGGAATCCAATCACCAATCCTATTCTACCAAACTATAGAGGGAAAAGGGGAGAGGAAGAATGATGAAATCTAAAATATGGTGATGCACCTAGATTATATTGTTTCTTCTTTCTTAAAACTACAGAATGAATCAATTAAAATAACTAGAAGGACTCACATAGTTCTCTACTCTATCAACTTCCAAGGGCACATATGGAGGTTAGGGTCTAACAAGATATTGGAAAGAAAGGAAATATTCATAACCAATGCCTACAAACATAATTAAAATAGCATAAATGCATAGAAAATGATAAAAAAAATATTCAAACATGAAGGAAAGAGAGATATACACAACATATCTAAAGAAGAGAAGAGGTAAAAATGGTAACTTTCATTAATACAAAGGCATAAAAGATAGTATTACAGTTGTAGAATGTAAAACTTACATGTATCTACAAGAGAAACTAGGGAAGAAACCTTACATTGAGCACAAAAGTGCCTTGTATCATCTACAAGTCGTGAAAGAGAAGAGTGCATATGATTGGGTAAGAAAACCTAGCCAAAACCCTTGTAAATCAGGTGTAAATATGCGGACATATAAATCCGAGAAAAAATCCTACCATAAAGGCCTTGACATCCACACCATGCTTCCTCATTAATGAATATGTAAGTGAAGAACAAAAACCACCACAAAATCCAGCTAAATGACCCTGACAAAAAGTGGTCTACAAACAATGAATGGACACTATTTTTTCCACTTGCAACTAATAAAACATGCATTTAAAATCATCCCTATAGCCTTAAGAATTAGATCAAGTAGTTGGGAAAGTCGCTACAACATTAATAGCAAAATCATGAAAATCTGGTAGAATGTCCAAAAGTTTGTGTGGGGTCCAAAATATTGATAGGAACTAAAGGCAGCAATAACTGGACGACAAAATTAGAAACAAAAATTGGATTCAAACTTTTAGACAAAAAGTCCAAAAATTTGAAAAATAAAGAGGGATTCGGATCAGGGATCCAAAATTGATCCAAACTTTTGGACCAAAGGTGCTAAAGTCCTATCGAGTCTCAAAATTTTGATAAGAATGAATGGAAGAAAGGGGACTGGGATAAAAAATCCTAATCTGATTCAGAATTTTGGATCAAAGGTCAAAAAATACAAAGAAACTTGATGTTTTGAAGAAGAAAGAGATTAGGTTCAAAATTGGAAAACAAATTGGGAATTTTGGACCAAAGGTGCAAAATTCCGTTAAGGTCCTGAAAATCCAACGGGACCAAAGAAGAAAGAGAAGAAAGATTGGGAGCAAGAATTCTGATTAGATTCATACCTTTGGACAAATTTTTTTAAAGTTTGAAAGAATCCCAAAGTACTGATGAGAGAAAGAATCGAGCTCAAAAGTTAGGAATAGATCTGGAATTTTAGACCTTAGTCTAAAAATCCCTTCGAGATCTGAAGTTCTGATGGAATGAAAGAAGAAAGAGAAGAAATATCAAGGATCAAGAACAAACTTTGACTT
The DNA here is from genome assembly GCA_007258455.2 of Sequoia sempervirens. NCBI lineage: Eukaryota > Viridiplantae > Streptophyta > Pinopsida > Cupressales > Cupressaceae > Sequoia > Sequoia sempervirens. Next base: position 147,424,573 of record VDFB02271358.1, on the reverse strand, counting down.
TCATCCAAATGTCTAATCAAGAGTGGAGACCCTCACAAAATAAAAGAAAGAGCGGAATCAAGAATGGAAAATGGATTTGAACATTTGGAAAAAAGGTGAAATGTTTGATCGAGACCCAAAGCTCTGAAAAGATGAGATCGAAGAAAAGGGAAAGTAGGAAATCAAAATAAAATTAAACTTTTGGACTTGATCTAAAATTTTGTTTGGAACCCAAAGTTTCAAAAGGATAGATTGAAGAAAAGGGAAAGTGGGAACTTAGAAGGAAGGAAAACTTTTGGACTCAATCCAAAAGTATGTTTGGAACTCAACGTTCTGAAAGGATAGATTGAAGAAAAGGAAAAGGGAAATTAAGGATGAACCTAGATATTCGGACTTTGTCCAAATGTCTCTTCAAGACTCGAAACCTTGAAAGGACATGAAGGAAGGAAAATAGGAAAGGGGGAATGGAGTTGGACCTTGATCCAAATATCTATTTCAGACTTGAAACTCTGAAAGGAAAAAAAGAGAAAAAGGAATGGGAAATTATGGATGGGGAAAACATTTGGACCTTGGCCAATTGTTCATTCGGGACTTGAATCCTCGAAAGGACCTGAAGTAGAAAAGGGAAGCAAGAGGAAAAGGCCATATTTTGGACATTTTACAAAATGGGTTTTTTAGTGGAGATTGGAAAAGGGGTAATGCAACTACTAGAGTAAATTGAGTATGATAAACCATTAGGATATCTTAGATTAGTTATAATTGATGGGAATCACAAGGGGGTAGCACAAGGTGACAATATTTTGGAAACTTCTATGAGATGTTTGCCTGCTAATCATGGAATCTAGAGGGCCTTATCATTCCATTAGGTACATATTCATAAGGTAACTACAACAACTAGCATTCCTCAAAAAAACAAAAAAACATGTGCAATCTTGCACTTGGAGGAAAACAAAACACCTAGATCATACATTCTCTTAAGGAGAATGCAGGGTGTGTAGCAACACTTCTTGGAAAAGTAGCAAATAAGCTAATATGTAAATGAATTTAACAAAATAAAAACTAAAAAAATCTACCTCTATCAAAGACAAACTTTTTGAAGGAGCTTATCTCCCCCAGACCATAGTTGCATTCTTCACCCAACTACAACCATTGAAAAACATTTTCCCATATGCAAGGAGCTGCACACACTATCTATATGGTGAAGAATCATTTCACTGTAAACTTTTTCATGGTAGGGCATCATCCATATAATGTAAGCGTCAGATTCTTCTAACAATAGTGCCTTGCATGAAAAACAATAGCAAGGGTGAAAATATCTAGGAAAATGTTAGAATAAAGGAGAAAAACTTTTGTAGAGGAAAATGAACTCTTCTTCCATAAGGGTAAGCTACTGTCATCACAATTGTTGACATTCTCTGGCATGAATTGAAACAAAATGAGAAAGTTTCTAGCTTACATGGTGATACAAAATATGCCAATCTCACTTGTTGATTTGCATAGGGAAGCTCCTCATCATGTACTTCAAATTAAAAGCTTTGGCACTTTGACATACTATCAATTTGAGCAATGAGAGCATTACTCTTCTGATATATGTGTTTTTTCTCAATTATGGATATTTTAGTATGTTGGTCCCATGTGAAACATTCTAACTTGGGCACTTTATCATCGATGAAAAAGATCACATCTTCATCTTGAATGAAGAACTCATATTCAACATTTTTGTATTTCGAAAACCAACGTACATCATAATTACATGTATTAATGTGCATCTCACCAACACATACCTCGAGCTTGTGAGACACTTTAGATGAAGAACTAAATTCTTCAAGTTGTCTCTCTATGTTTATTTTGTCTTCTTTTTCTTGGTGATTGGTTGCAACAACCTCAAACCCATGGCATAACTTGTCCACTATGTCCACTACTACCACAACCTAATTCTTTATAATATCTCCTTCCAAGGAGTTGCAAGCTTCAACAAACTAGGGAATCTCATCTTACTACATCAATAAATAAGAAAGCTTGCTACCCCAAATCATTGTAGTCATCTTCACTCTAGCTCCTCAAGTTGGACTCTTGTTGTTTTGAGGCCTTCGTTGATGTAGGTGTGGGTAAGCTCTCCTCCTCATTGTCAATGAAACATGGGATCTTCTCAAATGGGAAGATCAACTCCTCTCCTTCATCGTTATTTCCTACCTTCTCAATTTTTTGATGTTGCAACTAGTCATCTTTAAATTTTTCTTACAGTAGGTCAAAAAAATCATTTTTTTGAGAATATGAGAGCTCGCAAGCAACCAATTTCTCCTTCTTAGTCTAGAACATTTCCCTATTTTATTCTTATGACCATCTCACTCACCAAAATATAGGCCCACCTTTATAAAGTGAAATAATATCAAGCATAGCAAAGCGATCAAAAATCCATTGAAAGGCTTGTTGGGATTCTAGAGGGGACTGTTCATCAGGAAAAATAGACTGATCCTACATAGTTATAGGCTCCTATGAGGGATGAAGGCTCTTAAAACTTGGGATCTCCAACATAGGGGATTTTATTGATGATTCAAGAGGGTTACTAGAAGGTTTAAAAGGCTTATCTTTCTTGAAATTTGGAAAATTGAACCTATGGATCTCCTCCTTTATATGCTGGTCAAGTGTTGTAAGAGGTGCCTGACTAAAAATAGGAATACAAGGGATTGATTGAGCTTCTATTATTTGTTATTGAGAAAGAAAAAGTTAATTTTCTCCTCCTTAGCAACAATATTCTTTCTAAGGAATTCTTCATGCTTCCTTCTTTTGACCTCCATTTGTTGCTCATATATCTGTTGAGCTTCCATCTCTTGCTAGTGCAAATGAGTTTGATGGATAAGCTCTTCTTGCTGTGAAATATATTCCTGCTCCCTATGGTAGGTTTGGTAAGCCAACTCCTACTATAAACTAAATTGTTGCTGCCTCTTAATATAATCCAACTACTTATTGAAGTTTATCAATATGCATTTGATGTCACTAATCTCCATAATAGCAAAATTTTGAGGTTGACTAGGAAAGTAACAATGTTGGTTTGGAAAACAACGAGTCTCTTAGGGTTGCTTATAGGAAGGTGTAGGCTACAAATAATGTTGATCAATGGTGGGTGGGAGGTAAGCATTTGAAAAGAATTGATATCCCATTACATCATGGCTTTATGAAGTAAAAGTGGTGGAATTTCTAGCTTGATATTGCTAGTAGGGAGGTGTAAAATTTTCATTTTCATGAAATGAAGTGGACATAGACTGTCCATGATAACTTAAAATTTTTGAGCATAGGGAGAGTAAGAAACCTTTTTGTAATTATCTTAAAACAAGAACATAGATCTACTCAACTAGAGGAAATGGGTATATACCAACAAAGTCACCCAAAATGAATTGTAGAGTCACTAGGTGTTTATAGATCTGCCTCTTCAAGGTTGAAATGTTGAGAGAAAAACTAGTTTCTCAACAAGATGAAATAAATTTCATCAATCTGGTCCCACTAGGCATGCCAAAAACTATTGTCATATAAAATTTCACCTTGTTCAATATAGGATCAACATTCCAATGGCACAATGGAACTGACCTCAAAGTATGGTACCTTGAAAATGAGGTAAAATCTCTGGAGACGACCGAATTCCTTTTCTAACTAGAGTAGAGATATGTTGGTCCAACCCAACACATGAAATCCTATCACTAATCCTGTTCTACCAAACTACAAAGAGAAAAGGGGAGAGAGAGAATGTTGAAAGTTAAAATATGGTAATGCACCTATATTAGATTATTTCTTCCTACTTAAAACAACACAATACATCAATAAAAATAACTAGAATGACTCACAATTCTCTACTCTATTAGCTTTCAAGGGCACATATGGAGGTTAGGGTCTAACAAGATGCTGGAAGGAAAGGAAATATTGACAACCAAAACTTGCAAACATAATTAACACAACATACGGGGATAGAAAATGATAAAAATACATTAAAAATGAAGGTGAGAGATATACACAACATATATAAAGGAGAGAAGAGGTAAAATTGGTAACTTTCATTAATATAGAGGCACAATGCTCTAATTACAATTGAAAAATATAAAACATACATGTCTCTACAAGATAAACCAGGGAAAAACCTAGGAAAAACCATTACAATGAGCATAAAAGTTCCTTATATCATCTACAGGGCGTGAGAGAGAAGAGAGCATGAGACTGAGTAGGAAACCCTAGCCAAAACCCTTGCAACTTAGGTACAAACATGTGGGCATCAAAATCTGAGAAGAAATTCACCATATAAAGGCCCTAGCATCCACACCATGCTTCCTCATTAATGAATATGTAAGTGAAGAATAGAAAGCCACACAAAATCTGTAGCAAAATGTAGCTAGGAATGACCCTCTGATATAAAGTGATCTGCAAATAATGAATGAAGCATGGGCACCATTTGTTCCACTTGTAGCTGATAAAAAATGCATTTAAAATCATCCCTATAGCCTCAAGAATTGGATCTAGTAGTTGGGAAAATCATTGGAATATTAATGGTGAAATCATGAAAATCTAGTAGAATGTCCAAAAGTCCATGTGGGGGTCCAAAATATCAATAGGAACCAAAGGTGGTAGGAATTAGATGACGGGAGTAGAAACAAAAATTGGATTTAAACTTTTATAGACAAAAAGTATGAAAATTTGAAAAAGGTCTGAAACTCTAACGAAGAAAGAAGAAAAGGGATCAAGATTGTGAATTCAAAATAGATCCAAAGTTTTGGACCAAAGATACAAAAGTCCTATTGGGTCATGAAAGTCTGACAAAGAAAGAAGAAGAGGGATCAAGTTCAAGAATTTGTAATGGATCTAGAATTTTGGACCAAAGATGTAAAAGTGTTATCGGGTCCCAAAATTTTAATGGGAATAAATGAAAGAAAGGGGACCAGGATTGGAAATCCCAATTGAATTTGGAATTTTGGACCAAAGATGTAAAAGTGTTATCGGGTCCCAAAATTTTAATGGGAATAAATGAAAGAAAGGGGACTAGGATTGGAAATCCCAATTGAATTTGGAATTTTGGACCAAATGTCCAAAAATATGAAAGAAACCTAATGTTTCAAAGAAGAAAGAGATTAGGTTCAAAAGTAGAAAATGGATTAGGACTTTTGGATCAAAGGTGCAAATTTGGGTCCCAAAAATTTAACAAGACCGAAGAAGAAAGAGAAGAAATATCAGAAATGGGAGTCTCGATTAGATTCAAACCTTTGGACAAAATGTTCCAAAGTTTGAAAGAAACCTAAAGTCCCAATGGGAGAAAGAATAGGGCTCAAAAGTCAGGTATGAATATGAACTTTTAGACGGTCTAAAAATCCCTTTGAGATCCAAAGTCCCAATGGAATGAAAGAAGAAAGAGAAGAAAGACCGGGGATTGGGAATGGGATTGGAATTTCATCCAAATGTTTGATTAAGAGTAGAAACCCCAATGGAACAAAAGAAAGAGTGGAATTGGGAATGGAAAACAAATCTAAACATTTGGATAAAAGGTGAAAATGTCTAATTGGGACCGGAAACTCCAAAAGGACAAGATTGAAGAAAAGGGAAAGTGGGAAATTAGAAGGAAAGTAAAATTTTGGGGTTGATCTAAAAGTCCATTCAAAACCTGAAGTTTCGAAAGAATAGATCAAAGAAAAGGGAAAATAGGAACTCAAAAGGAAAGAGGACTTTTGGACTTGATCCAAAAGTCCATTTGGAACCTGAAGTTCTAAGAGAATAGATTGAAGAAAATGGAAAGGGAAATTGAGGACAAACCTAGATATTTGAACTTGGTCCAAATGTCCCTTCATGACCTGAAACCTTGAAAGGACATGAAGAATGAAAAGAGGAAAGTGGGAATCCCTAGATGAAGAATGGACTTGGACCTTGGTCCAAATGTCCATTTGAGACCCAAAACCCCGAAAGGATAGAAGAAGAAAAGGGAAGAAGGAGAAATCAAGGATTGAGAATGGATTTGGACCTTGGTCCAAATGATTGTTCGAGACTCGAATCCCCAAAAGGAACTAAAGAAGAAAAGGGAAGGAAGAGGAAAAGGCCATCTTTTGGACATTTTTCAAAATGGGTTTCTATGTGGAGCTTGGCAAAGGGTTAATGCAACTACTTGAGGCAATTGAGAATTATAAACCATTAGGATATCTTAGATCGATTATAATTGATGAGAATCACAAGGGGGTGGCACAAAGTGACTATAGACATTGAAAAATGTCTTAGGCATGCGAACACCATTTTTCCATCAATTTCCCTTCTTCTCTACCTGATTGATTATAATTTTAATTATTTGGTTATCTTCTAAGGTCACATTATTCTATTAATTAAATAATTTTAGTTATTTAATTAATTCACTTTCTTTCTTTATTCTTCCCTCGATTAATTAAATAAATTAATATTTTATTTTTATTTTTATTCTAAAAAGGGGGTAAAAATTTTATTGATCAGAAAATAGCATTACAACAAAAGACAAGGCCAATAACTTCGGAAACCAACAAGAACCAGGCCAACCAACAGAGAAACATAATCAACAATCTCCATGCATATTAGGACTATCTTCCTCAAGAATCCTATCCAAATCCTATCATAACTTAGGGGAGAGCTACCCCTCGTCATCAACCTTCCATCCACCATCATGCTCAGAAGCTCATTTGGCCAAGCAATCAGTAGCTCGATTCCACTCCCTTGGGATGTGAACAAAGGACACCACCTCCATAATAGAACTAACCTGTAGAATTTGCTGAACCACCAAAGCCAATTGCCAATTAATATCAGACATCTTCTGCTCAGTCAACAAATTAATCAAGACCTGTGAATCAGCCTCACAGATAATCCATTGCCAACCCAAAGAAAGAGCACGATCAACAACATAGAGAATTACCAAACCCTCCATAAAGTTAACAGTCTACAGTCCTTCATGAATAGAGAAAAGAAAGATCACCGATCCCAAAGAGTCCCTGGCAACTCCTCCAATCCCAGCAGGCCCATGATTTATCCTAGAAGAGCCATCAGTATTAACCTTCAGGACTCCAAGTAGAGGAGGTAACCATCCACCCACCCTTTGAACTCTCTTTTTTGCATGCTTGCATCTCCTAATACCAACAAAATAAGAATGCAACTCTTGAATACCCAATCTATCCACCATCTTAGCATCACCTTTCTCTGAGGGTGAGACTACCTCACCTTTAGCCACAACTGACTCTTGTATCATACCCAATACACATAACCAAACTTTTTGAACTAGTAGCTTCTCTCCTCAGAAAATTTGATGATTCTGCTCCATCTAGATTTTCCAAAGGATAAAATTAGGCCCAACAAACCACACATCTTGCAAAAAGAATTCCATAGAGGGAGGCCTGCCCATACTATCCTAGAACTCAACTAGAGAGGAAGCATGAATATAGGGGCTTCCCCAAATCCCTCACCAAAAGTACCAAAGCTACAAAACATAGGGGCACTGAAAAAATAGGTGTGAAGAGTCCTCCTCCCCATACCCACACAAAACACAGATAGAAGGGCCCTGGAAACCATGCTTCTGAATGTTATCCCAGGTCAAGCACCTGTTCTAGGCCAAATTCCAAATAAAGCAGTTGCATTTTTGCCACAAGAACTTATTCCAAACCCTTTTCCACCAATGAACCTCCACACCATCCAAATTATATGCCAAAAACACCTGATAACTAAAAGCAGCATAATAGATCCCCTTAGGATTAGGGGCCAAGCTAAAATATCCTCCTCAAGTAGAGAACTACAATGCCTATTGCAAAGAATGTTGTGAAGCTCAGCCCTTCCTTCCTCCAAACCAACATCCGACCACTCCAAAGGATCCTTCCAACTGACCACCTCCAATTGACCACAAGAGGAGAAATATTTGAAGTCACTCACCCTAGACCACCCAGCCACAAGGAATCACTAACATAAAGGAAGCAGGTTGGGGAATTGAGAGATTAGGGGAGGGAATCCATCCCAAGAGTCTAACCAAAAAAGAGCTTTAGTTCCATGTTTGAAAATATAGAATATACCCTCCTTGATGAGCTTCACCCCCTTCTATAGAGTATTCCAAATCACCAATCCTTTCCCATCAAGAGGGTATCAAGGAAGATCATACCGAGGAATCCTTGATAAATACTTATGAGATAAGATCTTGGCCAAAATATGATCCTGTTCCACACACCATCTCCAGAATAGCTTAGTAAGCTCTACCGCCACTCTAGAAAAAGCCAATTTTTGAAGACCAATACCACCATATTACTTTGGGTTGCACACAACATCTCATTTGATGAGGCTCTATTTGGAGGATGAAAAATTGCCAGCCCATAGAAACTGCCTTTCCAAAGATTCCTACTCCATAAGAAAACCCATCAGAGCCACCTAAAGCATACATTTGTAGGTAGATAAAGCCTGCACCACCAACTTAAGAAGTTGAACCCAACCAACAAAATACAACCATCTATGTGTCCAGTGATTGAATTTCACCCATAATTTATCAAGAATATTCTACCAAGACCCTTTGGGAAGTCTACCGACTGAGATAGGAATACCCAGATATGTCAAGGGGAGAGCCCCTACCTAAAACCACAATATATGCACAATTGTTCTCTAGATGGGGACCAAAGTATTGAAAAAGAAGATGGAGGATTTACCCTCATTAATCAATTGGCTTGAAGCAACAAGGTAAATGTCCAACACTTGCCTTAGATTTGTAGCTTCCTTAATTGTAGCCATCCCCATCAAGGCAGTATCATCAATAAACTACATATGAGATTGCAAAGGAAAATATCCACCCCATCTCCAACCATGAATGATGCCCAACTCCACATTCCTCCTCAACAAACGCCCAAGACCCTCAACAAGTAGCAAAAATAAGTATGGAGAAAGGGGATATCCCTAGCACAAACCCCTAGAAGCATGAAAAAGCTTAGAGTGATCACCATTTATCAACACCAGGAAGGAGACAGACGCAACACAACTCATAACCCATTGTATCCAATTCTCACAAAATCCAAAAGCATCCAAAATCTTCCTTAGGAAAGACCATATAGTCCTATCATAAGCCTTCACCATATCCAAATTAATGAACATTTCCTTCTCTCAAGACCTGGCCATAGAATGAATGGTTTCCATAGCAATAACAACCCTATCCAGGATTTTCTGACTTACCAAAAATCCACTTTGTTCCTCTGAGATCAAAATTTTAAGCCAAATTTTCAACCTCTCAGCAATTAGTTTAGAGATAATTTTATATACCACATTGCAAAGAGAAAGAGGCCAAAACTGAGACAACCTATTAGGCCTGCCACACTTGGGAATGAGGGCAATAAAGGTGGAATTCAAAGCCCACAAAATTTTCTTATTCCTCTGAGATTCTCAAACAACTGCCAGAAGATTCAACTTAATGATATCCCAGAAATCTTGAAAAAACTCCACCGGAAAACCATCAGGATCGGGAGCTTTTCCTTTCTTCATCTAAAATATTGTCCCTTCCAATTCCTTAAGAGAGATATTTCTCATAAGATGCTCATTCATCTCCCTAGAGACCAACGGGGGAATGCAAGCAAGAACCTAAGATTTCTCAATAGAGCCACCTTGCGAGTCCTCCCTGAACAAGGCAACAAAATATTGTGAGGCCTCCGCTGAAATTTCCTAAAAAGAGGAAAGACGTTCCCCCCTGTCATTCACCAAAATAGGAATGGAATTACCATGTTGTCTATCCTTCACAGAATTGAAGAAAAAGGCAATATTTTTATCTCCTTCCTGAAGCCATTCAATTCAGGCATTTTTCTTCCAATAAACCTCCTCACACAATTCACATTCCTCAACCACTTTCAAAGTCTTGGCCTGCTCTCTCAGAAGATCCTCAATAACCCCATTCTCATGAATCTACCTCGTAATCCTATTCAACTCATCCTGAGTAGCAACCTTTTTCCCAAAGATATTACCAAAAAATTGTCTATTCCATCGTTTAAGTTGATACTTGACAAACTAAAGAAGCTTAGCAAATGTGTACATTGTCATACCTAAAGTAGGTCTACCAATCCTCCATGAAACAACCACATGGTCAAAAAGAGTTGCATCTCGTAACCACATAAGATGGAACTTGAAAGATGGGGACCTAGGCATATGAGCAGAAGTAATACTGAGCTTAATAGGCTAGTGATTAGAACCCCTCCAATCCAAAAATTTAGAGCTAGTAGACCACATGTCGCCTATGTAGTAACAAGAAACCAGAAAATGGTCAAGCCTCTCAGCAACACAATCTACACCAACCCTTCTATTGTTCCAAGTATAACAAGCATTACTAGGCTTAACGCCAATAAGATTTAAGGCCAAAATGCTATGTCGGAGTATCAGCGCAGAAGGCTCTAGCCTTGCAATTCCACCCCGTTTCTTCAACAACTTAGCAATAGCATTAAAATCTCCAACCATAATCCACGAATGGTATGGAGCCATATTGCGAACAAATATAAGATGGGACCATAAAATTTATTTTCCTAGAAGTTCAATAGGAACATAAACATTAGAAAGAGGACACATTCTCCCATCTCCAAACAAGAAGCAATCATGGAAATAAAGGATCTAGAAGACATCCACCATAGAGGGAAAATATTCTGAGGGTTCCATAAACAATCCACCCCCTAGAGGAACCAAGAGCCCCAATACACTAACCTTCACAATATCTCCATACCTTAGGTAACATACTCAACATACTCTTTACAAATAACTTAGTCTCGTACAAAAAAAGAATATCAGGAGATTGGCTTCTAATCAAATCTCGAACAACTTTTTTTTGAGGGCCACTGTTCAAGCCCCTTGCATTCCATGAGAGAACAATCATTTTGAGGGACATGAAAAATGTGAATCCAAAGTCTTAACTTCCCTAGACTCCACCAATGTTTCCTTAGCTGATTTAATCTTTTCCATATCCTTCTTCCGACCTAGCTTGGAAGTGTAGACATGGAAAATGTACTGATTGATCCTATACACCTGATCCTAATTACTAACACCTCTTCATCCTGAATCACCTCTTGTGCTAATCATTTAATTAAATAATCCCTATTTAATTGAATTCATCATATTTCACCTCTTAGTTAAATAAATCATATTTATCTAATTAATCCATCATCTCCTATTAATTAAATAAATCAATTTTATTTAATTAACCCTTTAGTCTCTATTTAATTAAATGATTCATTTTATTTAATTAAATCTCTAAAGTCATTCTATTAAATTAAATAAATTAACATTTATTTGATTTAATATAACATCATCCCCCTTTTAATTAAATAAATCAAAGTATTTATTTAATTAAGTCTAAATCATTTTCCTCTCATTTTGATTTAAATTAATCCTAAAATCTAAGTCAAAATGGTCAAATCAACTAATCTCCTTTTAAATTAATCAAATCTTGATTAATCTTAATCTTAATCACCTAAATCCTTTAGATTTTGCAACTTGCTCATGAAAATCATTTCAATTGATTTAATAAATCTTCAATTACTTTAAAAAAGGCATCAATGTTGGAATATTCTCCAAGTTTGAAAAATCCCTCCAAAAGGGTTTGTACATCCAACAAAGAATTTAACCCTCTTACATGTCCTTTTTCCTTGAGCAAGTGGCATTAACTTCATTTTCTCCTCCCTCCAACATGTCATTTCATCAATTTTTAATTTCCACCTAATTGCATTTAATTGCACAATGACCAAAATGTGTTGCACCTTTGTCCACTCACATGTTGACAAGTGGAACTTGGTCATTGGTTGGTGTTTGATCCCACATTCATCCCTTTTGCCTCATTTTCCATCACAGTCATCTATAAATAAGAGGCTTTCATTTGGATTTTGGATCCACAATTTCATGCAAAGACATTATCTTCAGATTTTGAATTTTCTCATCCATTGCTCATCCATTTTCAAGTTTCATAGCTAGGTTATGCAGAAATTTCTCCAAGGAAGCATCAAATCTTCATCAAGTCATCACCAAGCTTACAAGGGATTGGGAAAGGGCATTTTCCACATCAAAATGACACCAATTCCCCCATGGGATTAGGAGTTTGCTTGCATTAGATAGGATTTGATAGTTTTCATTTGTGTTCTTCATTTCCATTTCTTATCTTGTGCATTTCAAATGAATTCTATGGGGAATGTTGATTTAACTTGCATAATGATCTAATTGTGTGATTGTTCTTTATGTTTGTGTAGGTCTAACATTGGCATTCATAGATTGTTATTAGCCAAAGCTCGCTCATTGTTGTTATTATTGTTATTGTTATCAACCATGGTTTCAAATGCCCAAGGAGTATAAAAAGATGAAAGTAAATTAGATTGCTTGCTCTAAAGGCTTACCACTTCGTAGTTCGTAAGATTCTTCAAATAGCTTGGAAAAATTATGGGAAATGATTTCAGGTGGTTCATGTTGTGTACTAGATGGTGACTCAAAATATGACTCAACAATAGTGGATTCTATTACACATTTCTCAATATTTGGTTCAACCAATTCCTTTTTCGATGGTTTTCTCATAGGCAATGGCTTTAATCTTCTTTTGGGATTTTCTTGTTGTGCTAAGATACTTCCTACACTTTGTTTGAAAAATATACCTTTGCCATCCCTAGCATGACTCATGCATCTATATGATTTAATACAATGCAAACCAAGGTTAATTTCCTGGGCAAGGTTGACAGTTGCACAAAATTTCTCCTTGAGGCACTAGTCCTAACTTAACTTGCTAGATTAACAGGCCTTTAATGCCTTTCCTTGGCATTGGCACCCAAATGTTGGGACAAAACTATGATTATAAATTTTAAGGTTGTGGCTGAATTCTTAGTGGAATATTTCAATTTGTTCCTTGTTTTAATATGGGGCATAGAACTTATGAAAGGCGTAACAATTATATGCTTAAGGGTTGAGAGCAACAAATTAAGTGTGAATAAAATGCATCTACAAATTCCAAAAACCTTTATAGTAAAATCTAATTACTAATTTTTTTTTGTTTATGTGATAGGAATTGCTACATGAAAAAAATGACAAGAAGGCAACAAGAATGAATCAAGACCGCTCTGTTTATAATAACAACTTCAATCTTATACAAGAACAAATCATGGTCTACCTTAATTAAACAAATGTATTAACTCACTTCACACTTTTAGATTAACACACTATCGATTTCATCAAAGTAAAAATACCATATTTAACATAATTGTTTTACACATATTCAAATAAACAATCTTTTACTAATAAATGAATGAAAGCAAAATTATGACATTCCAATATCTATTAATGATGCATATTTCCAATTACAATCACATATGAATTAATCCTTAAAAAATCTTATTTAAACCACACTGCTTAAATAATGAAATATAGAAATAAAGATTCACCAAGCTTCTATAGAGTGGGCCCTACCTCTTGATTGTGAGGTGAATCAAGATGCTTAGAACGATATAGGAATTCTCAGTACTCTAGCAACTTGATGCAAAATTAAAAGGGATTATGTATATCACTTCATAGTGGTGCATATATACATATAGAGAGGTTTTAATAATTGATATTGGTTATGTGGCCTATGACCCATAACTCAATATAAGTATTAGTAAATATCAGCCAACAAAAACAAACAACCTTTTAACAGACTAAAACTATTACAGTCTATCATTTGGCTATTGGCCACAAATTTAAAATAATATTTAAGATGTCTTTAACAAGAGGATAATTTAGGTAGCAAAGGATCCTTTGCTATCTTCATGTATAAGAACGAATTTGCACCCTACGCGCAATTCCCCCTTTTTTCTTTATACACTTTAGAAAACCAAAGTTGGAGGCTTAAATTTACTTAAGCCCATTGTTGGCAGTCCACGTGAAGACTATTTTGTGTGTCGGTGGAGGCGTTTCTGTCGGGGATGCCTGTACGAAGCACAGATGTCCACGCGGTGCACTTACGTCCTTGGCAGATTCCTACAGCTGAACCAGCAAAGGCGTTACCCTTCCCAGTGGCAATGAAGTTGTAACACCTCCTTTGGCCGACCAACTTGAATATGGCCATTTTCTTCCTTATTCCTTCATATTCACTCCTTGAACTTGCATTCCAACTCTGGAAGAACCTAAGCTCTCATACTCTCACTCTCACAAGCTCACTTTCACTCATTGCAAGCATCCAAACATTCCATTGCAGTAAAAGCTCCACTCTGTCACTTCGGTAGACCATGTTTGGGACCAAACCATTGCAACATAGGCTTGAGTTCCTCTCATTTCTCCCCCAAGAAACCTTGAGTTCTCTTGGTGGAGGTGGTAAGATTCCCTCTCCTCTCCTCTATCACTTGGTTGAGTAGAATAGTATTGCATTGTAGTGTTTGTGTTTTCATTACATTGCTTCTTTATCTCATTCATTTGGCTGTCCATGGAGGTGGAAACACCTAAATGGGGGTTTGACTAAGGTAGACCCCTAAACAGCCCCCCCCAACATTTCCTCTCTTGTTGTGTGTAGGTGAACGCACTTTGTGGAGCTAGCTAGCAAATAATCTCTTCTACGAGATCGTCTTCATCACCTTGGCTTTGGTATATCTACTTTATCACCTCTGTTTGTACTTCTCATATTTTATAGTGTTGTTTTGTTCTCTTAGAAGTTGTTAAGCTAGGTTGTTAGTCATTTTAGCAAGTCCAACCTTGTCTTTGCTATAATCTAACTATACAGACTACAACACATTTCTGAGACACTAGAGTGTCACACTATCATCTGAAGTCCACGTTGACGTCCTCGGGCATAGAGCTTCCTGAGGCGCAGAGTTGGACCTAAAAATTGACTCGCCTAGCCCCACCTTAAAACTCAAGATTGTAGAGTGCTTGTAGGATTCCACAATCCTTATCATTCTCACCCTCATAATCCTAAACAATAAACTTAGCTGAGGTAAGTTAGGGCAGCCTCTCGCATCTTGAGCCTCCGTGACCTGGGGTCTTGCACGCGGTGGTCCCCCTCTCTTACATTTTTGGTGAACTCGACGTGAACCAATGTCTATTCATCTGTTGGTGTTGAGGCTTCCCTTGGTTGCTTCGTAATTGTTGTGTTCTCGAGCATTGTGAAGGTTTATGAGCATCACAACCTAGTCCACAACTTCTGGGCATATCGTAAGGAGAAGTGTATGACACCTCTCGATGGATAGAATGAAGGTCTCACTTGGTCTCTCTACAGGTCTCTTTTCTGGTTGCGTTGTTAGTTTGGCTATGCAAGAGTAGGTGTCGAGGGGTGAGATAGGATTCACCAATGAAACTGATCACATCACCACTCCTCATGCGTCCCCCATGCCATTATCGATGGACGAGCATGAGGCTATTCAAATCCCTGTTGATATGTATCCGCCCTTACAAGGGGGTTGGGTGACCTTGAAAATCATTTGGAAAGAAATCCGAAGATGGCTAGGGCCGCTTAGGTTGTTAGTGAACTAAAACATATGATGGATAAAGATCGAACAAGCATGGAGCTTCTAAGTAGTCTCTTTGGTATCGTTGAAGTGTGTGCCCCTTCGAGCAACTCTAGTTTTGCACAGGGAGTCACCTTTGAAGAACATGAGAGACAACTAGGAGTATCAATGCCTCCCACCTTTGTCTACATGGATGATACGATCCCTTCCATTAGTATCCCTTTCATCCCTAATCAACCATAAACTATCAAGGTGAATAAGGTCTGGTTGGGCTTTAGCTTTACCCCTTTTGTCACCTCTGGTGGTGGAGGTTTTAATAGAATAGGTGGTGGAGGATTTGGTAGTGGCGATGGATTTGGTAGCAGAGGTGGTGCTGGTGGAGGTGGTTCCAGTGGAGGTAGTGGTGGTGGTTTTGGAAGTGGCCCTACTGGTGTCAGAATCTCTGGTAGTGGCTCTGGCGGAAGTCATACCAGTGGTGGTTATGGAGGTGGAATTGGCAGCGGTCTTGGAGGAGGTTCCTTTGGCCCTTTATCTTCTACCGACCCTATTTTGAATACTCTACTTTAGAATATGGGTAAGATATAGAGTCAGTTAGTGAGCCTTTCCCAAGCTTCTGCCCAACCTATTTTCCAACCTTTTTTTTGACATAGCCCATTTTCGGTTGCCATCTTGAACACTCCCTTCCCTCAGGGAATGGAGATTCCTAAATTTGAAAATTTTGGTGGTAAGGGGGATCTATAGAAACACGTGTCTGCCTTTAATTCCCTCTACACTGGCTTCTTCCATCATGACACTTGATGGCTAAACTATTTCCCCAATCTCTCAAGGACACAACACTAGAGTGGTATTGTTCCTTGCCTAATAATTCTATTTTCTCATTCAATCAACTTGTTAATCAATTCCTTAGAAAATTCCAAGCAAGCACCGGGCCGAATATGACCTTCTCGGATATCGTCCGATGTAAACAAGGAGACAATGAGAATATTACTAATTTCATAGCGCGTTATCAAGCACTTCTTTCACAAATATCGTAACAGCTACCCGATTCTAACGTGCAAAAGGTGTTCATAGGAAACTTACAAAGGCCTTGGCAAGAGAAGTTCGCCCTTATGAAATACCCTTCTTTCGTGCATTTGTGTGCAACCTTACGAGAATACCAACAGACGGTTGCTCAGTTCAAGGGATCTACCTCATGCTCCCATTCTAAAGGGAAATCCATCATATCAATCTTTGGAAAGGGTAAAGCCGTTGTGAATGTAGTAGCTGTTGTCGATGACAATGGCCTCAAACGCAACTGAAAATTCATGAAGTTGTTTAAATCTTACACTTCCATCTTGCAAAAGTTGTTGAAGGACAAGATCATAACCTTGTCACTCCCTAAGCTTGTTAGGGAACCCTACCCTAATTGGTACGATGGGAGTGCTTACTGTCAGTACCATCATGTTAATGAAAATGATACCAAACATTGTATGTGGTTGTGTCATGAGATATAAAACCACATCGAGGACGGTAGCATTTGTCTCGATGGGAATAAATAGAATGCTAACAAATTAGTGGCGAAAGCTAATGGTGAATTGCAGATATATAGGGACTTGTTTCCATCACATTCTGCCAACATGATTATCGATCCCATTGATTATGTTCCTCAACTCGAGGCATATGTAAACATGATCATGGTAACTTCTGCTATTCCACCCACACCTGGTTCACTAGACATTGCATTTAAAGCACAAGATCTACCCTTAAACAACAAGCCTTCACCTCTTTACATTCCCGCTCACGTCAATGGAAACATTGTGATAGAAGTCTTGATAGACCCTGCGAGCCATGTGAATGTTGTTACTGAAGGAACATTAGTATTGAACTCATTGAAAAAAGAAAAGTATGGAGAAAAAAATCTACCATCCATACCCACGATTGTATGAGTCTTAAACCTTATGGCTTGATCACTTTGTCTATCTTGGTTGGACCTAGGACTGTTGACATGGTCTTTGATGTTATTCTAGAGTTGGACCTATTTAGAGTGAAGCTAGGCATTCCTTGGTTGGCTTCCATGAATGGGGTTGCATCTGTTATTCATAAGTGTTTAAAGTTTTCTCACAAGGGTGTCGTGCATGTAGTGCATGACACCGGATATCAACCTTTGGTATCTCATAACAGGTATTCATTGGATCACTTTTGGCCCTCCTCAGTTGGTTTGCTTCCTTTGAGAATGGACCTACTTTACAAGAACTATGTGAAGTACAAAATTGGGGGCAAAGGGGAGCCAAAGCTGACCCTTCCTGCAATGGAAAAATCGGTCACCTCCTCTTACCGAGATGAGGAGTCCATGATCATGACTACTCCTTCTCTAAGAGAGAAAGAGAAGTCCACACCGGCCCCTTCTCCTCCCCGCAAAGGTAAAGAGAAGGCTATATCGTCTGCTCCCCCTTCCCTGAAGAAAGAGGAGAAGCCCATAACAGTTCCCTCTCCTCCTCATAAAGGTAAAGAGAAAATGACATTTTCTTAGATTGCCTCGTCCTCTCCCCTTTTCTGGGAATAGTACTGGATGAGCAAGCCTGGTGGCTATCCTCTGAGTCCAATGATCCCTCATTGGCGTAGGCCCAAGATTAGAATCATGAACCTTCCTAATGAATTTCCTGAACCATGGTACTACTTATACAATAGAAAGAAAGGTTCTTGTGGAGAATTCGATCTGTGGTCTCCTACTGCTCCTGCTCCTAAGGTAGTGAGTGGAAAGAGGCCTGCTACTAAGGCTATCAAGCCGACTCCTCCTATTGCTCCTCAACCTGCTCCCCCTGCTCCGCCTGCTCTTGTACAGGAACCCATTCCTTTGCTTAAAATGGTCATAGTGGACGTTCCTATGGTTGAGCAAGAACCTCTTGTCCCTTCGTAAGCTCTGGCTTCTAACTCCAAGAGCCATAGAAACCACCTTGCACGTGAGCTCAAGTTTTGGCGAAAGGCTCTCCTAGCCGAGTAGTCTGCCTCATAGCAGAAGGAGGAAGAAACGATCGCTCCTGTTTCAGGACCTCTTGTCGTGTCTCCTTCCCCCCTTTTTCTTATTTCTCTTCAACTTGTTTTGCTCCTAGCTTTTGTTGCAAGAAAAAATGTGCCTAACCCTAAATAGGTACAAGTGTTTATCACTTCTTTAGTGGAGCCACTTTTGCTGATGTTCATCCTAGATATTTAGCCCTTCCCTAAGCCTGTGGACATGGTTAACACTTCGGTCATGTACATTGTAGTTCTATCCTCCTCTTCCTCTGCACCCCTAGCTTCATTTGTGGGGAATTTATCTCCTCCCATGAAGAAAGAGGTGGAGGTTGGTCCTTCTGGAAAAGAAGGATGTAAGAGGGGTCCACCTTCTTCACAAGGTGGCCTTGTGATGACTTGTTTTGTCCTTGTGACAGAACTAGTCCCAGCTTGCCCTGAGTTCGTCACCACTTTTGAGTCATTCAGCAAGCTTAATGATGAATCTTAGGCACAACAAACAGTGTTCACTGAGGATAAGCATGATGCTCCCGTGAGATGCATGTTTAATTCTATGGACAAAGTCCTGGCCCTATCAACAATCTTTGCAAAATTGTTGACTTTGAATCCATAGGAGCTCAGTGGAGAGGACCTTGAGGGGCCCTCTTCCTTGGCCCTTGTTGTGCGAGGGTCGGATGCTCCTCCTCTTAACATTCCACCCTTGCAGGCTCGTCCTCCTTCCCCTTATGAGGATCTAGATTGGGAAGCGGACAACCTCTTGGATGATCAATGTTAGGAGGAGATCCCCTTTTCTTGATCTTGTGTGTGTGTGTGTTTTGTGATGTGTTCCCCTGTACTCATGCTATATGTGTTTGGATGACCCTTGTCACCCCTATTGGTGCTTGGATACAAGCGTGGTTTTTGTGTCATAAACCTTCTTCTATTTGTACCATCATTCTTCCATGTTTGTGATTGAATTTCGATAAATTGGGGATGATGCAAAGTGCTGGGGGCATTTAGGCTTCCCTTCCATGTTAACCCAATTTTTTATTTTTACTTTGTTTTCTATGCATTATTCTTGATCTGGTTGGGGATTGATGATCTTTCACCTTGCATTGTGGTTATCTATTACTATATGAGCTTGGATAGATTTGACCCCGCTAAACCAGATCCCCTTGTGTCCTTTGTTTGTATTTTCCTTTTCTCTTTTGCTTTCCCTTTATCTTTCTCTCTTCTTTGCCTGAGTTGTCCCTCCTATGTGTGACAACATTCTCTTCTTTAGTGCTTTGATTTTCAGAAAATAAATTCATTGCCAAACGAATCTTTTCTTGAAAGTCTATACAACATTCTTTTTCCTTAGAATTGTATTCTCAACTTGGAACCCTAGCAGAATGTGTTTCCTTCATCATGGGTTCCTAAAGAAAGGACTTGAAGACCTTCCTCTGAAGTGAGAATTTCTTTGACTTCCCCTCGCATGGGGGCATGACCTTCCTTTCAAATTCCTTGATGAAGTGAACATCTTTTGAAAGGATCCCTTGATGACAAATCAGTCTAAGGTGAATAGTCACTTTTGAATTGTGTGTCCCTTGAGTGGATCCCCCTTCTTCTTCATAGCGGGTTCCTTGGGGACCCTTTCTTCAAAATCCTTTGTAATGAATGGACTCTTTCACATCTAGCCTGGGGGTAGCCCAACTAGACTCGTTCCATTCGCTTCTTTGCGTCTAGATTGGGGGAAACTTGACTAGACCTTACTTTTCAAATAGTGCGTCCCTTGAGTGGACCCTTCTCATTTTGAAGGGTTCCTGAGGGATCCCTTTGAAATTTTTTTGGTTTGCATGATCAACCACTTTTAAAAATTCTCTATCTGTGGGTAGACATGTTGCCACTTTAGACACGCTCTATCTGTGGGTAGACGTGTCACCACTTTAGACACACTCTATCTGTGGGTAGAAGTGTCATTGCTTTAGACACGCTCTATCTATGGGTAGATGTGTCACCACTTTAGACACGCTCTATCTATGGGTAGACATGTTGCCACTTTAGACACACTCTATTTGTGGGTAGACGTGTCACCACTTCAGACATGCTCTATCTGCGGGTATACATGTCACCGCTTCCTAAATCTATGGTGTCTGCTTCCTTGGGGGTTTGCCTCCTTGTAGTTCCGTAGGCCTGTAAGGCACTTTGTTCCAACTTCATAGTTTTGAGTAGCTATGGAGTCCTTAACATCTCCTGCACCTTCAGGTACACTAGACCAAGTACTTCTTCCTCGACGGTTCAAGTATACTTTTCTAACCCTACTCTCTTCTTGATCTACTTTACCAAGCACTCATCAGTACTCGTGCTCGCTAAAGTGGGGGAAAAATGTATAAGAGCGAATTTGCACCCTATGCGCAATTCCCCTTTTTTCCTTTGTACACTTTCAAAAACCAAATTCAGAGGCTTAAATTTACTTAAGCCTACTGTTAGCGGTCCACGTGGAGCCTATTTTGTGTGTTGGTGGAGGCATTTCTGTTGGGGATGCCCACATGGCACGCTTACATCCTTGGAATATTCCTGCAGCTGAGCTAGCAGAGGCGTTACCCTTCCCATTGGCAGTGAAGTTGTAATGCCTGCTTCAGTCGACCAACCTGAATATGGCCATTTTCTTCCTCATTCCTTCATATTCACTCCTTGAACTTGCATTCCAACTCTGGAATAGACTAAGCTCTCATAATCTCACTCGCACAATCACTTTCACTCACTCCAAGAATCCAAACATTCCATTGTAGCAAAAGCTCCACTCTGTCACTTTGGTAGAGCATGTTTGGGACCACACCATTGTAGCAGAGGCTTGAGTTCCTCTCATTTCTCCCCTAAGTAGCCTTGAGTGCTCTTAGTGGAGCTAGTAAGCTTCCATCTCCTCTCCTTTATCACTTGGTTGAGTAGCCTAGTATTGCATTGTAGTATTTGTGTTTTCATTACATTGCTTCTTTATCTCGTTCCTTTGGTTGTCCGTGGAGGTGGAAACACCTAAACGGGGGTCTGATTGAGGCAGGCCCCTATACAGCCCCCCCAACATTTCCTCTCTTGTTGTGTGTAGGTGAAAATGCTTTGTGGAGCTAGTTGGTGAATAAGCTCTTCTACGAGATTGTCTTCATCACCTTGCATTTGGTATATCTACTTTATCACCTTCGTTTGTACTTCTCATATTTTATAGTGTTGTTTTGTTCTCTTAGAAGTTGTTAAGCTAGGCTATTAGTCATTTTAGCGAGTCCAACCTTGTCTCTGCTATAATCTAACCATATAGACTATGGCACATTTATGAGATGCCAGTGTGTTGCGCTGTTGTTCAAAGTCCACGCTGACGTCCTTGGGTAGAGAGCTTCCTGAGGAACAGAGTTGGACCTAAAAATTGACTCACCTAGCCCCACCTTAAAACTTAGGATTGCAGAGTGGTTGTAGGATTCCACAATCCTTATCATTCTCACCCTCATAATCCTAAACAATACACTTAGCTGAGGTAAGTTAGGGCAGTCTCTCGCATCTTGACCCTCCGTGATCTTGGCTCTTGCACATGGTGGTCCCCATCTCTTACACTTCTCCATTCAACCTCCATGTATACCCTTGCCACGAGATCAAAACAAACTCCTTGAATTTAGTTTAGTCCTATAATTCACCATCAAACACAGATTAATTCCCTTAAAAATTTAGCAATACACATTACCTTTTTATCATTTCCTTATGGTAATTAATGACAAAAGGTTTAAAGGAAAGATATTCAGGAAGATACATAGGAAAGACATAGGAATCAAACCAAGATCAGTTTTTCCCTCATCAAGACCAAACAACCAAATAAATTGCAACCTAATTATAATATTTCTAATTCTTAAAATTCATACCAACCAAGATTTTTAGTTGAAACACCCTCAAATTCTTTCTAAAAATGACTAAAAAACCATGAATTATTATGGCAATAATGGGGCATTTGGGTCCATTATCCCTTTTCTTGGTCATTTGGAAAATTAAATTCTTTTATTATTGTAGGCTTGTAAAGATAATACCTCATATTGTGTAAACTAGAGAGATACCTCTAAGTGAGTTGTGGCAAAGTGTTGAAAAGATAAAGGAAATGGTTGGCACCCCCTTGTGGACATAAATATATATTGAAGTTGTTTCTAAATACTTGCAAGTTTGAAACATAATATGACAATGGGAATTATTGTATTAACAACATCAAAACAACATGCTTCAAAAATGTGCTTGTCCTATTGCAAGAAAATCATACATTTTTTGAGGTATTTTCATTACTTATCAATTCATATATTTCATATTCAATATAAGGAAAATATAAGCCCTAAATGAAAAATATGGGATTCCCTAAATATAATTGCTAAAAGAGTAAAGAATAAATAGAGAACATGGAGTGAATCCATATGCTTGGAGAACAGAAAACCAAAGCAATGAATTCATATTATCTTTGGAAACAAGAATTGTTATGATAGTTCTTGAAAATAAAAGTAAAAATTAGAAAAATAGTAGACCACTTTGAGGGCGTGACCTCCAATAATCATAAAACAATATATGAATTCAATATTAAAAGTTGTGATGATATGGGAAAGAGTTATCTTCCTTATTTATAGGGGTAACTTATAGGGACACACCCCTTCATCCTAAGTAAGAGGGGTTAAGGCAATAACTCAAATAAATGTTAAGTTTAAGCATGCCACAAGTGTGTATCTTTATGGGTGGGGGACCTAGCTCAATTGGCTAAAGCATCTTGTTGTAGGAAATAGGTCATGAGTTTTATTCTTCCCCCATCCTCATAGTATCAGAGGGCATATCACATCAGCATCACTGGTCACATAAAAAGGTTTACTAGGTGCACTACATTTTATAGGGGGGCTAACTAATTATTGCAGTCTAAAAAAAAGTGCTTATCCTTATTATACTTAGGAATATATAATATTAGGATCATAACATTTCCATCCCCTCCAAAAAATCATTTACCTCAACACTTAGCAACTATAAAATATTTTGTATGAATTATTCATCATTTCATGTTGCATCTTTAATTGAAAAATATTTCATTTGATTAGGAATTCTAAGATGGATCTATTTTTCAATTGTTTCACTAGTTTATGAATGATTGACTTAGGTTCTAAAACAAACTTTTCTTCATCTAACTCAAAAAATTCTAACTAGATTGGAGTTTGACATTTATGAAGCTCTTTATGACTGATCTTATTGTGCTCCTTGTAATGTGGGTACATTTTCCATGACTCATCCTTCTTGTTAAGGATAATCATTGGGGATAAATAAGCACTTTTTTTTGGATGAGCAATGCTTCTTGGTATTAATTCAACGTCATGATTATGGTCTTTGAGTAGAGCTAGAACCTTGGGTGCGTGAAATACCTATTGATGGTGTTGAATAATCTCTTGAAATTTTGGTCAATCTTGAGTTTTCAGATCTTATGCTTTCAAAACTTGTGCTTTTATAAAATGTAATTGTGCCCCTATGATATAAGTACAAATTTTGAGAAATTTCTCCATCCTATGGGAGACAATAATGTTACTTGGCAATGATTGTATCCTCAAAAGTTTATACTTTTTCTCATTTGTAATAAAATCCATGGATAAATCTTAACAATTAAAAGATTCTATTCCTAGTTTTTTAAGCCATTGGACACTCAAAACTACATCTTCTCCCATAATTGGGATATCAAACATTACAAAATCTAGTTGATAGTTTCCCATTATGATAGTTATCACCACAGGAGAGTTGTTTCCCATTTTCTATCATGAATTAAACATTAGATATTGGATAAACAAAACAATTGGGCTTGTTAGACAATCTTCTATCAATAAAGGGTACTACCTCTATCAACCAACACAATCACCTTGATTTATATGTTTGTGGTGTGCTTGTGCAATTCAATGCATGTAGGGAGATACTAGTGCTTTCTTTTTCCTTGGAATTCTTATACTTAAGCTCTATATTTTTCTTGTTGGTACTTCTCCCTCTTCTTCAACCACATTCTTAATAATCATTTGTATTTTCTCACTACTATGACACTTATGATCCCTTGAACAATTTCTATCACAATTCCAACAAATAATTTTTTCTCTTTTCTTCATCTCTTGTATAAGAGAGAGCTTACTAATTTGTCTTAGGTTAAAGTTATCTCCATTTTTGTCTGATAGGATTAGTCACATTTTTTCATTTAATCCTATGGTTTAACCTTGTATGAAAATTTTGGTGGTGGAATTTTTTTATCAATATGTATTTCTTGTTGCATAGCTTTCTTAAATGTACAAGGTTCCAATAAATGAAAATCATGCTTAATTTAGTCATTAATCCCATTTATGTATATTTTTAGCCTTTGATAAAGTGTCATCTCGTGAGCTTGAATCACTAATCAAATATGTTTAGTATTTATTTAGTTACATAATTTAATTTAATTTATTTTTAGTTGGGTAAAATAACATCCATTATATGGTTGCTCATAGAGGTTTCTAATTCATTACTAAATTGTTTCCAACTAAGAATTTTCCCTTTCTTGTCACTCATCCTCCATTGGTATCATTGATAAGGTCTTGATTCTAAAGGTGGTGAGACTATGTCAACCATTACACTATCTAGTATATTATGAAGTTTAAAGTATTGTTCCATGAGACATTCATGAAATTACATTTGCACCATCAAACCTATGGATTCCTATTCTTGGTAGGTTCAATTTTGGACCTTGAAAATGTTGTATTATTTCCATGATTTTGTTAGAGTTATATGCACCTTGGTGGTTTTATTGGGGATTTAATTTTGATAATAATTATTTTTTAAAGTTAACTAAACCCTCATTTAAAGATATTACAAATGAGTAAATAATTTATCTTTAATAAAATGTACCATTGTTTCATGTCATTGCGGAATGTTTCCCTAGATTTTAGGTGGTGGATAATAAAGGAGTCATTGGATTTAATATCTATCAAAAGTATTCTAATCATAAAGATGACATGGCTTTAGATGTTTTTTTTTTAATTAAGGGAAGATAGTATTTCGTGCAAGTTATAATTATAAAATTTTAGAATGGGCTATGACATAATTTGATGTTCATGTTTTGACCAAAATTTGATCACTAAATTAAGGAATTTATTTTGTATAACTAAAAAGAACTAAAACCAGCTAATTTTTCATAATATTTCAAAAAATGTACATTTTAAAAATAAATTCTAAAATTTGTAGCACGCTGAGTAAATTAATGAAAAAATAAAATTCCAATAACTTGGACAAAAATTATTGTAAAACTTTATTTTTTTTTATTTTAACATGTATTTTGTGTATTTCTATAAACCCCCAAAAAATAAAGTTTAAATTTGCAATGGTGTGTAAGTTATATTAGAGACACAAATATTGGCCCAAATTGTAGCTTTGATACCACTGATTATGATATTTTTTGGAAATATATGTAAAAATTAGAAAAATAGTAGACCACTTCAAAGGGATGACCTCCAATAATAAAAAAAAATAACATATGAATATGATATTAAAAGTTATGATAATATAGAGACACACCTCTTCATGTTAATTAAAAGGGGTTAAGGTAGTAACTAAAACTAATGTAAAGGTAAGTATGCCATAATTTCTTATTATTATTATGCTTAGAAACATATAATGGATACTTAGGAATATATAATATTAGGATCATAATAAGAATGAATGCATAACCTTGGAGGATTCACTTAATAAACCAATAACATATCACACACATTCATAGGGTACTAATAAACAACCCTAAGTTCATTTCTTCCCTTCTAATTGATACATGCAAAGTAATCTTTAAAGGATTTAGAATGCCACTTATAAACAACCAATCCCCCTTTTATGCGTGCTTCCTAAACCCTAATAGCTACATGTACTACATTAATTAAATTATCCCTTTCCCATAATATTGAAGTGATGTGTTAGGTCATATTTTGGTTATTCAAAAAACTACAATATGGATGCACATGATAAGGTATTACTTTAGAGGTGAATCCACCAAGTGAATAAATATTTGTAAAAGTGTGCTCTTGTGCAAGAGCCTCCTTTTACGAGCTTAGACCTATTGCTCACCATATTATGAGCTACCATGTCTACATGTCACAAGATGATGAAACTTTAATGGAGGTGTAGACAGCCCAAATTTGACCATACCACAATTTATCATTTTCTAAATTCTCACAATTAATTAAATAATTTATTATTTTAAAATTATCACTTATTCTTGTAACTAATTAAATTAAATTAAATTGATTACATCTTCCCTTTCTTCTAAAGGTTGATTAAATTAATTAATCTAACCTTGGCCCTTGTTGAGATTATGGATGCATAGGGTCCCTGAAGCTGCAGTCTTCAATTGAGGACCTTTGCCAGGAAAGATAATCAACCACACAGAAAGTGTTGCAACTAGGCATGCACAATGGAGATTTTATTATTGATCTACATTATGAGATGATTACAAATGTACAAATACCTTGAATATATAGGCATGAATGAAATGCAAGATGCAATATGATGTTGCCATGTGTCATGATCTAACAACATGTGAACCCTACCTAGAAAAAGATAAAAGATAGAGATAAGTTCTAGAAGGAAAAATCATCTTCTAGAAGGAATCTTATCCTTACAAACATGAAAAGGGGAATTACCCCATTATTTATCATATTTTAATTTATGCAACCTAGGACTAAATAAATGCAAGACCTAAGTTAAATTATGCCAATGTAATAAATAATTAATCACACTAACACCCCCCCATAAGTGCAACTTAGGGAGGAAATGCAATGATTATGCAATGATGATGGGTCCCGGTTACAAGGCCATGTTAGGTACCCATTTACATGATGAAAAAGAAAGATGCAACAAATCTCCCACAACTAGAGAAAAGGGGAAAACCTAATGGGAACAAAACCCCTCTCCAAAAAGGAGAATGCAAAAAAAAGAGAAAGGATGGGAAGGATGGAGGACTCCCAAATACCCCCCAAGGACACCATCCATCACATGGATACAATAAAATCAATGGGCCCCCCATAGGGAGGAAATAGAGAGACTATATAGCCCCCCCAAAAGATGTGATCACCTACAAAAATGGTAAGTGTCTAAAGACAAAACAAGATCCAATGTCAACAAACAACTTGTCTCCCTTTCAGAAGAAACAAACCTAGTGCAAGTGTAGGGATGCTTCCCATTCCGGATAGGAATTGAAGGAAGGATGAAGGTGGATGATGATGATGTCTCTGAACTCTACTCGTGTGTCTCCTTACCTAAAGATGAAGATGCCACAATCAATGAAGAGGGTGACAAACCAGGACGATGTGGAAATTGATGCTGAACTAGATCCAAAGATGGCGATACAATGAATGTGATAGAGACTTGATAGCCCCCCCTGAATGAAGTGTCTTCAAAACTACTAAAAGAAGTATGAAGCCAATCCAATGGTAGATGCTGAAGAAACCTCAATCCTAAATGGAATAATAGGGAAGAAGTCTCATACTTGAAATTTTTGAAGAGAAAACAAGGGCCTCCAAGATAGTTTCAATATCCCCAGTCAAGGTTGAGACAAAAGAATGAAACTCAAGAAAGCTCTCCAAAGTAGGATCTAAATAGAGGAGTGATATCCCCTCAAGAATGTCCTCCAAATCTATAGAAGTAGCTAAGTCAGTGATACCTAAAACAAAGCCATCTTGTGATGTTAAGTCTGGAAAACTAAACGTGTCTTGATGGATAGATATGATGATGGAAGTATCAATCAATGAATTTGGACAAGGAATCACTAAATGTGAAGGGATACCAATAGTCTCTGATGAAGAAGAAGCATCTGAAGATACCTTGTCAACCTCTTTAGAAGATTCAAGGAAATCGACCTTATGCATAACAATATCATCATGGGGTATCTAATTTGAGGAATGATATTTTGAATCATGACCATCAGGGAATGGTGGAGTGTATGAATCTCCATATATCTCCCAAATCTTAGTCCAGAGGACATGAGGACAATCACAATGATCAATAGAACTCAAAACATCACAATCAACTTGAATAGCAATGATCTCCAAGACAATGTATCTGCAACAACTCCAAGAAAATTCTTGAATACCTTCACTTGGATGGGGAACTATACTAAATAGATGTGGCAATAAATCAAGTGATTGGAGATGGTGTATGATCCCATCCCACCATTGTTCATAGTTTCCCTTGTGAAACATAGTCAAAGAAGGAGTATATGCAAGCCCCATAATGTACTACAAATTTCTCCAAAATACAAAGACATTGACCTTCAACAGCAAATAAAGACTTCCAAAGCTGATCTGCAACTGAAGTGATGCTACCCAGATCAAGAAATCTTTTCCCAAGCTTCAACATATCCAAGTCATTAAACAAATGCACCAAACTGAAAAAATCAATGCAAGAGTACCTGGAGTTGAAACTGATCAAAGGGTCTAGACTGATGAAAAAATCTCTAAAAAAACTTCTTGATGCCGCTGGAATCATTGAAATCCAATGAACGGTTGTGAAGATGTGAGCCTTTGAGTCCAAATTAGGGTTTTTTCTTTAGTTGGTTGTAGAATCTTCTATGAGAAAAATTTCACAAAACTAATGTCACCACTGGAAATTGCTCAGAATTACCTTTCTAATGGTATCTCATTTGCAAATTTTTGATACCCTGGTGAAAAGTTATGATAAAATGAAAAAATGCCTATATGAGGCACTTTGCAGGCTATTTAGGGTAAAAAATGTGGCCCCTGGGTGCTAGCACTTGGTCCTTGATGTGACCTCGATGATAAGGTTGGAAAAAAATGTTCCCCCTCTTGGAGTGGTGTGGGGGCGGAGTAACCAACGGAGCAACAACACTGCTTGGATAGAGGGGAGGGGGGGCGGTGAATAGGTACGTTGGTCGATGGATGACTCCAGCGGGGTTGGCCAGGAATAGAACACGGTGTTGGCAGTGTGAGATGGATAGTTCAGTGGTGATAGGGCTAGAAGATGAGAGCTCGGTTGGCGGGAACAAGATCCGACTAATGATGGCTGGGGCGTAGAGAGCTCAGGCGGGCGGGAGACTCTTGTCAACACAACGATGGCAGCATGAATACCAATAGTAAGGATGTCGGCAATGGAGGTGCCGGTGATGTGACAAGCAGGTCCCTCCCTTGTACAACGTACCTCCCTTGGTGGATTTTAAAATTTTCTCTGTAGACTTTTTTTTAAAAAAGATAGCCGAAAGATAGCCGACAATATAATATAAATATTTTTTAATATTACAAAAAATTTGCAATTAAAAAATAAAAAAGAAATGTAGACTTAATATGCAAAAATACCGATGGAAAAATATAATCTGCAAAAAATAATAAGCCAATGAAAATATATGATGCCGACGGTGATTAAAAGGCTAGTTGCTCCAACAAAAATATTCTGAGAACTATAGAAAAAATATAGCCCCAAACAATATATATTTTTTGCCAATAAAAATATAGAAAAATGCCCTGATTTTTTTTTTTAAAAGTGCCTGTGACTAAATTTGTTTTTCCTTAGAGGACAACTAACCGGAATGTTTTTTTATTGCAAATTGTACATATCGTATGGTTGATTTTGCAAACCCAAATACCTTTGATGGCTCCTGAGTTGATGAATCTGATTTTGATGATTAGACAGGTGATCCTTGGGGTTTTGAGGCCTTCTGAAGATAATGGTGAGCTCAGATCTGACTCCATCTGCTTTAGAAATCAGCCTGGTCCTTGGGTGGAATCAAGTAGCCTACAATGGAAACCTTCAAGCCTGCAAAGAATCTCGCACACCAACTTTCTTGATCGAGGGTTGACGTTTCACTGGACAAGCTTTGATACCATGTTGAGATTATGGATGCACAGGGTCCCTGAAGCTACAATCTTCAATGGAGGACCTTTGCTAGGAAAGATAATCAACCACATAGAAAGTTTTGCAACCAGGCATGCAGAATGGAGATTCTATTATTGATCTACATTATGAGATGATTACAAATGTACAAATGCCTTGAATATATAGGCATGAATGAAATGCAAGATGCAATATAATGTTTCCATGTGTCATGATCTAACAACATGTGACAACATGTGAACCCTACCTAGAAAAAGATAAAAGATAGAGATAAGTTCTAGAAGGACAACTCATCTTCTAGAAGGAATCTTATCCCTACAAACATGAAAAGGGGAATTACCCCATTATTTATGATATTTTAATTTATGCAGCCTAGGAATAAATAAATGCAAGACCTAAGTTAACTTATGCCAGTGTAATAAATAATTAATTACACTAACAACCCCCACTCATAAATTCTTCTAAATCAGATTAATTAATTAATTAAATCTATTTTATTCCTCATTAGTATTTTCTTCAATTAAAAATAGACCAAATCCACAAACTTGTTGTCATGTGACAAATGTCTTCAAAACTCTTTAATTCTCACACATTTGTGAGCATGCACATGTCACCATCACTCTCCACTTCATTGTTTGACCAATTTTCCGTTGGTTGCTCACACATGTATGAAATCCTCTTCCCCATGTGTAGCCACCCTACACTTTCCTCTTCCATCCACATTTCACACTCCTTGAATTCCTTCCTCTTACACTTGCCAAAAGCCTCTCCACTTGTCAAACTCATGTTCTTCCTAATGTGTTCTCACATATGTGTGAACACATCTAGCCCCCTTTCCTATGACACATCATTTTTTCAAGCCATTTTATTGTGACACTTGTCACAAAGCTAAGACTCCAATCCTCTCATTCAATCCTAACCTTCCATCTCACAATCCATCTCAACCCTCAATTTTAGCCATAAAAATATATAGATTGGAGCCTTGTCCCTCCATTATGATAATCCAATTTAAGCTAAACTTATGTTGTTGAATCCTTATCCCAATCATCTTGTTGCTAAGATTATGTTGTTGAGAGAATCCCACATATTAGCTATCCAAAGAGAAAATAAAGTAGACATGGGTGCATCTATTTCAAATCTATCATGAGGTGAAGGTGGAAGATTGAGTTAAATTGTATATTTGTTGCATTTATCTTAATATTTACATATTTTATCCTTTTTGTTATCTTTCACAGTCATGATCAATGCTTATATAAGTAATTTAGTGCCTTCATGCATTTGCACTTCCGTTTGATAGATTAGCATTTTTGTTTGTAGTTTTTCTGTTGTCTTTTATTTATTTATTTTACTCATTTGTGTTTGTTGGCTAACATTTTTTTGTATGCTTGGGTTGTTTTTTCTTCTAACTTGTTTTTGAATTTTGTTTTTTTGTTTTTTGGTATTCTAGTTTTGTAGGAATCTTACCTTTTTCTTGTAGACCCTCATACCAACACTTTCACTTTGTAAACCAATGCTTTCTCTCTGAGAATCAATGTCTTCATGAGTTAGGTATAATTGTTTTTTTTGTTTTGTTTTATTTTGTTCCTTTTAAAGTCACACCTATGTTGAACATCGCTTTCGTTGTTCAGTGCCCATGCCCTATATTTTGATGCATGTGTAGTTTAGCACTTCCGCCCTATATCTTAACACTTTTGTGATTTTTATATTTTTAATTATTTCCATTTTTAAATTTTCCTAATTTTTTGGTTACTAACTTAGTGGTGTATTTTTTTATTCCTATCATATCCAAAAGGGGAAAATGCTAACTTATTTGGCTTAGGTTTGATTGTCCATGGTTTCATTGTTTTTCCACTAAATTAGGAATTAATATTGTTTTCCATGTCTTGAAAAGAGTGATTGGTGTATGATCTCCCCTTGCACCTAGTACGATATTGGGGATTAAAAACCTCATTCTCCCCCTTTTATTTTAGATTATATCCTAAGGCAAGATAATATGTGTGGATTCTCTCCCCTTATGCCTAGTGTGATCTTGGGGATAAAAACCTAGCACTAACCTTTCCCATTAGGATTACTACTTGTAGGTTTCATCAACCGAATGGATGAACTCAACCACATATTCTAATGAGGTGTATAAAGGGGGGAGAATTAAGTTTGTACCTAGATCTAGTCATGCCATGTTTGGAAAATCCTTGGGGCCCTTGGTGATTTAGGATACAAAGTGAAGGGTTGGTTTGATTTTTTTTTGGCCCTCAACCCACACTTGTAGATGGGTTGGTGTTGATTAATTGGTCCTCACATAACCTTGTGGTATTTTTTGGACTCTTTTGAAGTGATTTTATAGCCTAGATAAGACCTTTCAATCATTGCTAGTGTGGTATAGGGGATGCATATCATTACCTCAAATTTACTCACAATCAATCTCCAAGTGGTGAAATATAATTAGCCAATATAACACCTTTGACAAGGGAACTCACGTGTACATTAATTTTCCTAGCTATCTATTTTTTTATAGAAGGTTTTGGTAGATTAATTTCTATTATGGACCCATAATTTAGGAAATATACCCAAGTATTTGACATGTTTTCATATAAAAAAAATATAAGCCATTCAATCTATACACTAAAATTCAAGTTAGCTATTATGTTTTATTGTTTACAAAATCAATTGTCAAATCTCAAACATAGCTAATCTTTCCAGTTCAGTGCTTCAATTTTGTTAGTTAGCACTTGTGCTATTTCAACACTTTCATTTATCCTTTTAGTGTTTGTGCTAATCAACACTTTTGTTTGCCTTTACTACTTGAATTATTTTAACACTTGCGCTTCCTTAGTTAGCACCCTTGCATATCGGTGTTTTTGACCCCTAAATTTGGGTCTATGCTATCTCAAGGCTTGTGCTATTTCACCAAAATTGGACCAACCCAACTCCAAAATTGAAAAATTAAAAATTATAGACTGAAGCCTTAACAATGAAAACCTTAGGTAGACCTAGCATAGTCATCAAACCAACCTCCACCTCCCAAAACATAGTCAACCTTATTTTAACTATAGACACATCCTTTCATACATCTCATTTATATTTTCATCAACCATCATCTAATTTAAAAATTATATTAAACCTTTTCCAATCCCCATAGACATCCAAATTATTTCCCAAACCCCATTTCCAACCATAACCATAGTCCATCTCAAAATTTCTCCAACCTTCATAATCATCTCAAAAATTCATAGACATCCAAACTATTTCCCAAACCCCCATTTCCAACCATAACCATAGTTCATCTCAAAATTTCTCCAACTTTCATAATCATCTCAAACATTCATAGACATCCAATTTTTTTCCCAATTCACATTTAATCATTCACACCCATCTACCTAACCTTCAATTTAGAATTAGATTATATATAAACATCCAAAATTATTTCATCCATAGTATTTCATCCAACTTATACATCCAATATCAACCATAGTCAAACAAAATCCAAACATAATCCAAAATCAAAATCCAAAACAAAATCAAACTTGTTACTTTAAGAGTCAAAAATAGATCCTTTATCTTTTATCTCTAGCTTATATATTTCTTAAAAACTTTCCTATCTTAATTAGTGTATTAAGTTAGCCTTAATCAAACTTGGATAAGTTAGCTTAAAAATTTACTAATTCCTAAGTAAACTCCAAAATCCTCATCCAATTTTGCTTAAGAACTTGCCTATCCTAAGTAAAAAAGGATAAATCCAAAATCACACCTAATCACTAAGGATCTATATTTAGTTGATTCAACTTTGATTATCATCCATCATTGTCCCTTAGTCTTCCATAACATTACCATTCCAAAAACCAAAACTTAGTGTAAAGTCCAAAAAAATTTAAACTCAAATCCAAACCATAATTTTAAATATCTCAACCATCATACAAATCCAATCTTTGAACATCCAAATCATCCTATACCATCCAAAGATGTAGAAACAATAGAACCTTAGAATTAATCATCCCTTAGTATAACATCAAAAATCCATCACTTCAACATCAAACCAACATCTACACACCAAAATTAACACAACTAGGTCTACCCTTGCACCACTTACAAATCTCAAAAAAAAAAAAGTGGAGTCAAATAAATTCACAACTAGGTTGTCTCCTAAATTTTTTAATTCTACATCACAAGGATAAATCACATACCAACCAATATCCCATCAAAATCCAAACATAGATAAAATTATTATAAAAAAACCCAAATATTCACCAATAATGCAAGAATTTGTACAAAATTCCCATAATTAAGAACTCGTGGAAAGATTCATCAAAGTAGACCAATATTGTGTCTTGTTAGAACTAATCCAAAATGGGGCCAAACTTCCCTCAGACTTTGACATAACACAAATCATATCCACAACAACCATAACAACCTACATGCATTAAACATTTCACAAAACTTATAACAATCCACTCTCATCTCACAACCAATTCAAATTAAACCTTCTAGAAACTGAGTCAACATACCATCAAGAGTAGTTCACTCTAGCACACATCCCTCCACACCTCAACCAAATTTAAACCAATCCAAAAATTTCATTCAAAAACATCCAACCCACCCCTCAAAATCACACAATTTTCTCTCCCACCCCTCAATATTCCACATACATCCCTCCCCCAATATACAACATATAATTTTAACCCAACCCATTATCAACAAATCAACCCAACCTCCTCACAAAAAAACATTTGATATTCAACTCACAAATTCCTACATCACATTACCAAAACATAACCTTCAACCAAAAAAAATATATACATATAGCCCTATACATTCAACCCACATGCCACACAATATCAACCCCATCAAAATTACACAAGAACTTCAAGATATGAGAAACGTGATTCAAGGCCTCCAAGTAAGACATCACAAGAATCCATACACATTTGATGGTGTATGTCCTTAACCATTTGAGAAGTCCATTACCTTGGTCCCTTTCCCCCAAAATTTTGAAATGCCTAAATTTGATAAGTGCAAAGGGAAAGGTAATCCAAGGAAACATGTCAAGGAATTTTACATAGCTTGTCAAGAAGTCTCTTATAGCAATATTTATCTTATGAGACTATTCCCTCAAAGTTTAGGAGGACAAGCATTAGAATTGTTCATTCACCTTCCACATGGCTCTATTACCACTTTCAAGGACCTAATTGAAAATTTCGTTGCACACTTCTCCTATAATATCAAACATCAAACAACTATGTTAGACTTATGCACCACCAAACAT